>MU106506.1:83147-98019 GCA_012274485.2 Sinapis alba
CATATGCCCAAACAGACTAAACAGGGATATCCTGATTAGAAAGTGAAATAACTACTTCAACATAACTCCTATGAGATTTATTCAACTTCATGGTCATTCTCCACTGAGTAATGGTTACCAATCAATATTCTTAACTACTGATTTATCCTGGTTTTATTTGAATCTTGAAGAACTTGGGATATGCCCAAACAGGCTAAACAGGGATATCATGATTAGAAAGTGGAATAACTACTTCAACATAACTCCTATGAGATTTATTCAATTTCATGGTTATTCTCCACTGATTAGGGGTTCCAAATCAAGGCTCTTACATATTGATTCATCCTGGTTTGATTAGAATCTTGAAGAACTTAGGATATGCCCAAACAGGCTAAACATGGATATCATGATTAGAAAGTGGAATAACTTCTTCAACATAACTCATATGAGATTTATTCAACTTCATGGTCTTTTCACACTAATTAATGTTTCCAAATCAAGTTTCTTACATACTGACTCGTCCTGGTTTGATTAGAATCTTGAAGAACTTGCCATATGCCCAAACAGACTAAAGAGGGATATCCTGATTAGAAAGTGAAATAACTACTTCAACTTCATGGTCATTCTCCACTGAGTAATGGTTACCAATCAATATTCTTAACTACTGATTCATCCTGGTTTGATTTGAATCTTGAAGAACTTGGGATATGCCCAAACAGGCTAAACAAGGATATCCTGATTAGAAAGTGGAATAACTACTTCAACATAACTCCTATGAGATTTATTCAACTTCATTGTCATTCTCCACTGATTAATGGTTCCAAATCAAGCTTCTTCCAAACTGATTCATCCTGGTTTGATTAGAATCATGAAGAACTTGCCATATGCCCAAACATGATAAACTAGGATATCCTGATTAGAAAGTGGAGTAACTTCTTCAACATAACTCCGATGAGATTTATTCAACTTCATGGTCATTCTCTACTGATTCATAATTACAAATCAATATTCTTACATATTGATTCATCCTCGTTTGATTAGAATCTTGAAGAACTTGCCATATGCCCAAACACGCTAAACTCGGATATCCTGATTAGAAACCGGAATAACTTCTTCAACATAACTCCTATGAGATTTATTCCACTTCATGGTCATTTTCCACTGAGTAATGGTTACCAATCAATATTCTTAACTACTGATTCATCCTGGTTTGATTTTAATCTTGAAGAACTTGGGATATGCCCAAACAGGCTAATCAAGGATTTCCTGATTAGAAAGTGGAATAACTACTTCAACATAACTCCTATGAGATTTATTCAATTTCATTGTCATTCTCCACTGATTAATGGTTCCAAATCAAGCTTCTTACAAAACTGATTCATCCTGGTTTGATTAGAATCATGAAGAACTTGCCATATGCCCAAACATGATAAACTGGGTATCCTGATTAGAAAGTGGAATAACTTCTTCAACATAACTCCTATGAGATTTATTCAACTTCATGGTTATTATCTACTGACTCATGATTCCAAATCAATATTCTTAGAGCATGTTTATCCCTAAAACCCCTTAGGGGTTTCTTAATTTTTTTTTTTTTGGTTTTAGTCTAATTAAAAAAAAAAAAAAAAGTGCACCAATCGCGAGCCGCCACGTGTCAGCGGGGTCCATGAACAGTACAAGAAACCCTCCAAAATCGGTTCTTATTTCATAGTTTATGGAACTATTTCTTGCACTGTTCACGGGTCCCACATGTTTGTGGGACCCGCGAACAGTGCAAGAAACCCTTCTAAGAAACCCGGATAAACATGGTCTTACATATTGATTCATCCTGGTTTGATTAGAATCTTGAGGAACTTGCCATATGCCCAAACACGCTAAACTAGGATATCCTAATTACAGACCGAAATAACTTCTTCAACGTAACTCCTATGAGATTTATTCAACTTCATGGTCATTCGCCACTGATTAATGGTTCCAAATAAATCTTTTTACATATTGATTCATCCTGTTTTGATTAGAATTATGAAGAACTTGTCATATGCCCAAACAGGCTAAAAAGGGATATCCTGATTAGAAAGTGGAATAACTACTTCAACATAACTCCTATGAGATTTATTCAAATTCATGGTTATTCTCCACTGATTAATGGTTCAAAATCAAGCTTCTTACAAACTGATTCATCCTGGTTTTGATTAGAATCATGAAGAACTTGCCATATGCCCAAACATGCTAAACTGGGATATCATGATTAGAAAGTGGAATAACTTCTTCAACATAACTCCTATGAGATTTATTCAACTTCATGGTCATTCTCCCCTGAGTAATGGTTAAAAATCAATATTTTTAACTACTTATTCATCCTGGTTTGATTTGAATCTTGAAGAACTTGGGATATGCCCAAACATGCTAAACAAGGATATCATGATTAGAAAGTGGAATAACTACTTCAACTTAACTCCTATGAGAATTATGGGTTCCAAATCAAGCTTCTTACATATTGATTCATCCTGGTTTGATTAGAATCTTGAAGAACTTGGGATATGCCCAAACAGGCTAAACATGGATATCATGATTAGAAAGTGGAATAACTTCTTCAACATAACTCATATGAGATTTATTCAAATTCATGGTCTTTTCCCACAAATTAATTTTTCCAAATCAAGCTTCTTACATACTGACTCGTCCTGTGTTGATTAGAATCTTGAAGAACTTGCCATATGCCCAAACAGACTAGACAGGGATATCCTGATTAGAAAGTGAAATAACTACTTCAATATAACTCCTATGAGATTTATTCAACTTCATGGTCATTCTCCACTGCGTAATGGTTACCAATCAATATTCTTAACTACTGATTCATCCTGGTTTTATTTGAATCTTGAAGAACTTGGGTTATACCCAAACAGGCTAAACAGGGATATCNCAAACAGACTAGACAGGGATATCCTGATTAGAAAGTGAAATAACTACTTCAATATAACTCCTATGAGATTTATTCAACTTCATGGTCATTCTCCACTGCGTAATGGTTACCAATCAATATTCTTAACTACTGATTCATCCTGGTTTTATTTGAATCTTGAAGAACTTGGGTTATACCCAAACAGGCTAAACAGGGATATCTTGATTAGAAAGTGGAATAACTACTTCAACATAACTCCTATGAGATTTATTCGACTTCATGGTCATTCTCCACTGATTAATGGTTCCAAATCAAGCTTCTTACCAACTGATTCATCCTGGTTTGATTAGAATCATGAAGAACTTGCCATATGCCCAAACATGATAAACTGGGATATCCTGATTAGAAAGTGGAATAACTTCTTCAAAATAACTCCTATGAGATTTATTCAACTTCATGGTCATTCTCTACTAATTCATGATTGCAAATCAATATTCTTACATATTAATTCATCCTGGTTTGATTAGAATCTTGAAGAACTTGCCATATGCCCAAACACGCTAAACTAGGATATCCTGATTAGAAACCAGAATAACTTCTTCAACATAACTCCTATGAGATTTATTCAACTTCATGGTCATTCTCCACTGATTAATGGTTCTAAATAAATATTTTTACATATTGATTCATCCTGTTTTGATTAGAATTATGAAGAACTTGTCATATGCCCAAACAGGCTAAACAGAGATATCCTGATTAGAAATTGGAATAACTACTTCAACATAACTCCTATGAGATTTTTTCAAATTCATGGTTATTCTCCACTGATTAATAGTTCCAAATCTAGCTTCTTACAAACTGATTCATCCTGGTTTGATTAGGAACATGAAGAACTTGACATATGCCCAAACATGCTAAACTGGGATATCCTGATTAGAAAGTGGAATAACTACTCCAACATAACTCCTATGAGATTTATTCAACTTCATGGTCATTCTCCACTGAGTAATGGTTACCAGTCAATATTCTTAACTACTGATTCATCCTGGTTTCATTTGAATCTTGAAGAACTTGGGATATGCCCAAACAGGCTAAACAAGGATATCATGATTAGAAAGTGGAATAACTACTTCAACATAACTCCTATGAGATTTATTCAACTTCATGGTTATTCTCCACGGATTAGGGGTTTCAAATCAAGGCTCTTACATATTGATTCATCCTGGTTTGATTAGAATCTTGAAGAACTTGGGATATGCCCAAACAGGCTAAACATGGATATCATGATTAGAAAGTGGAATAACTTCTTCAACATAACATATATGAGATTTATACAACTTCATGGTCTTTTCCCACTAATTAATGTTTCCAAATCAAGCTTCTTACATACTGACTCGTCCTGGTTTGATTAGAATCTTGAAGAACTTGCCATATGCCCAAACAGACTAAACAGGGATATTCTGATTAGAAAGTGAAATAACTACTTCAACATAACTCCTATGAAATTTATTTAACTTCATGATCCTTCTCCATTGCCCAAACATGCTAAACTGGGATATCCTGATTAGAAAGTGGAATAACTTCTTCAACATAACTCCTATGAGATTTATTCATCTTCATGGTCATTCTCCACTGAGTAATGGTTACCAATCAATATTCTTAACTACTGATTCATCCTGGTTTGATTTGAATCTTGAAGAACTTGGGATATGCCCAAACAGGCTAAACAAGGATATCCTGATTAGAAAGTGGAATAACTACTTCAACATAACTCCTATGAGATTTATTCAACTTCATTGTCATTCTCCACTGATTAATGGTTCCAAATCAAGCTTCTAACAAAATGATTCATCCTGGTTTGATTAGAATCATGAAAAACTTGCCATATGCCCAAACATGATAAACTAGGATATCCTGATTAGAAAGTGGAATAACTTCTTCAACATAACTCCTATGAGATTTATTCAACTTCATGGTCATTCTCTACTGATTTATGATTACAAATCAATATTCTTACATATTGATTCATCCTGGTTTGATTAGAATCTTGAAGAACTTGCCATATGCCCAAACACGCTAAACTAGGATATCCTGATTAGAAACCGGAATAACTTCTTCAACATAACTCCTATGAGATTTATTCCACTTCATGGTCATTCTACACTGAGTAATGGTTACCAATAAATATTCTTAACTACTGATTCATCCTGGTTTGATTTGAATCTTGAAGAACTTGGGATATGCCCAAACAGGCTAAACAGGGATTTCCTGATTAGAAAGTGGAATAACTACTTCAACATAACTACTATGAGATTTATTCAACTTCATTGTCATTCTCCACTGATTAATGGTTCCAAATCAAACTTCTTACAAACTGATTCATCCTGGTTTGATTAGAATCATGAAGAACTTGCCATATGCCCAAACATGAAAAACTGGGGTATCCTGATTAGAAAGTGGAATAACTTCTCCAACTTAACTCCTATGAGATTTATTCAACTTCATGGTTATTATCTACTGATTCATGATTCCAAATCAATATTCTTACATATTGATTCATCCTGGTTTGATTAGAATCTTGAAGAACTTGCCATATGCCCAAACACGCTAAACTAGGATATCCTAATTACAGACCGGAATAACTTCTTCTACATAACTCCTATGAGATTTATTCAACTTCATGGTCATTCGCCACTGATTAATGGTTCCAAATAAATCTTTTTACATATTGATTCATCCTGTTTTGCTTAGAATTATGAAGAACTTGTCATATGCCCAAACAGGCTAAACAGGGATATCCTGATTAGAAAGTGGAGTAACTACTTTAACATAACTCCTATGAGATTTATTCAAATTCATGGTTATTCTCCACTGATTAATGGTTCCAAATCAAGCTTCTTACAAACTGATTCATCCTGTTTTTGATTAGAATAAAGAAGAACTTGCCATATGCCCAAACATGCTAAACTGGGATATCATGATTAGAAAGTGGAATAACTTCTTCAACATAACTCTTATGAGATTTATTCAACTTCATGGTCATTCTCCCCTGAGTAATGGTTACAAATCAATATTTTTAACTACTTATTCATCCTGGTTTGATTTGAATCTTGAAGAACTTGGTCAGTGGAGAATGACCATGTAGTTGAATAAATCTCATAGGAGTTATGTTGAAGTAATTATTTCACTTTCTAATCATGATATCCCTGTTTAGCCTTTTTGGGCATATGACAAGTTCTTCAGGATTCTAAACAAACCATGATGAATCAGTATGTAAGAAGCTTGATTTGGAACCATTAATCAGTAGAAAATACTATGAAGTTGAATAAATCTCATAGGAGTTATGTTGAAGAAGTTATTCCACTTTCTAATAAAGATATACCAGTTTAGCATGTTTGAGCATATGGCAAGTTCTTCATGATTCTAATCAAACCAGGATGAATCAGTTTGTAAGAAGCTTGATTAGCAACCATTAATCAGTGGAGAATGACCATGAAGTTGAATAAATCTGATAGGAGTTATGTTGAAGTAGTTATTCCACTTTCTAATCAGGATATCCATGTTTAGCTTGTTTGGGCATATAACAAGTTCTTCAGGATTCTAATCAAACAAGGATGAATCAGTATGTAAGAAGCTTGATTAGGAACCATTAATCAGTGGAGAATGACCATGAAGTTGAATAAATCTCATAGGAGTTATGTTGAAGTAGTTATTTCACTTTCTAATCAGGATATCCTTGTTTAGTCTGTTTGGGCATATGGTAAGTTCTTCAAGATTCTAATTAAACCAGGATGAATCAGTATGTAAGAAGCTTGATTTGGAACCTTTAATAAGTGGAAAAAGACCATGAAGTTGAATAAATCTCATAGGAGTTATGTTGAAGAAGTTATTCCACTTTCTAATCAGGATATACCAGTTTAGCATGTTTGGCATACAAGTTCTTCATGATTCTAATCTAACCAGGATGAATCAGTTTGTAAGAAGCTTGATTTGGAACCATTAATAAGTGGTAAAAAACCATGAAGTTGAATAAATCTCATAGGAGTTATGTTGAAGAAGTTATTCCACTTTCTAATCAAGATATCTAGATTTAGCCTGTTTGGGTATATGGCAAGTTCTTCAAAATTCTAATCAAACCAGGATGAATCAATTTGTAAGAAGCTTGATTTGGAACCATTAATCAGTGGAGAATGACCATGAAGTTGAATAAATCTCATAGGAGTTATGTTGAAGAAGTTATTCAGCTTTCTAATCAGGATATCCATGTTTAGCATGTTTGGGCATATGACAAGTTCTTCAAGTTTCTAATTAAACCAGGATGAATCAATTTGTAAGAATCTTTATTTTGGAACCATTAATCAGTGGAGAATTACCATGAAGTTGAATAAATCTCATAGGAGTTATGTTGAAGTAGTTATTTCACTTTCTAATAAGGATATCCTTGTTTAGTCTGTTTGGGCATATGGTAAGTTCTTCAAGATTCTATTCAAACCAGGATGAATCAGTATGTTAGAAGCTTGGTTTGGAACCTTTAATCAGTGGAAAAAGACCATGAAGTTAAATAAATCTCATAGGAGTTATGTTGAAGAAGTTATTCCACTTTCTAATCAGGATATACTAGTTTAGCATGTTTGGCATACAAGTTCTTCATGATTCTAATCTAACCAGGATGAATCAGTTTGTAAGAAGCTTGATTTGGAACCATTAATATGTGGTGAATGACCATGAAGTTGAATAAATCTCATAGAAGTTATGTTGAAGAAGTTATTCCACTTTCTAATCAAGATATCCCACTTTAGCATGTTTGGGCATATGGCAAGTTCTTCATGATTCTAATCAAACCAAGATGAATCAGTTTGTAAGAAGCTTGATTTGGAACAATTAATCAGTGGAGAATGACCATGAAGTTGAATAAATCTCATAGGAGTTATGTTGAAGAAGTTATTCCACTTTCTAATCAAGATATCCATGTTTAGCCTGTTTGGACATATGACAAGTTCTTCAAGATTCTAATCAAACCAGGATGAATCAATTTGTAAGAAGCTTGATTTGGAACTATTAATCAGTGGAGAATGACCATGAAGTTGAATAAATCTCATAGGAGTTATGTTGAAGTAGTTATTTCACTTTCTAATCATGATATCCTTGTTTAGCCTGTTTGGGCATATGGCAAGTTCTTCAGGATTCTAAACAAACCATGATGAATCAGTATGTAAGAAGCTTGATTTGGAACCATTAATCAGTAGAAAATACTATGAAGTTGAATAAATCTCATAGGAGTTATGTTGAAGAAGTTATTCCACTTTCTAATAAGGATATACCAGTTTAGCATGTTTGAGCATATGGCAAGTTCTTCATGATTCTAATCAGACCAGGATGAATCAGTTTGTAAGAAGCTTGATTAGCAACCATTAATCAGTGGAGAATGACCATGAAGTTGAATAAATCTGATAGGAGTTATGTTGAAGTAGTTATTCCACTTTCTAATCAGGATATCCATGTTTAACCAGTTTGGGCATATAACAAGTTCTTCAGGATTCTAATCAAACAAGGATTAATCAGTATGTAAGAAGCTTTATTAGGAACCATTAATCAGTGGAGAATGACCATGAAGTTGAATAAATCTCATAGGAGTTATGTTGAAGAAGTTATTCCACTTTTTAATCAAGATATCCATGTTTAGCCTGTTTGGGCATATGGCAAGTTCTTCAAGATTCTAATCAAACCAGGATGAATCAATTTGTAAGAAGCTTGATTTGGAACTATTAATCAGTGGAGAATGTCCATGAAGTTGAATAAATCTCATAGGAGTTATGTTGAAGTAGTTATTCCACTTTCTAATCAGGATATCCCTGTTTAACCTGTTTGGGCATATGGCAAGTTCTTCAGGATTCTAATCAAACCATGATTAATCAGTATGTAAGAAGCTTGATTTGGAACCATTAATCAGTGGAGAATGACCATGAAGTTGAATAAATCTCATAGGAGTTATGTTGAAGAAGTTATTCCAATTTCTAATCATGATATCCCTGTTTAGCCTGTTTGGGCATATCTCAAGTTCTTCGAGATTATAATCAAACCAGGATGAATCATTATGTAAGAAGCTTGATTTGGAACCATTAATCAGTGGAGAATGACCATGAAGTTGAATAAATCTCATAGGAGGTATGTTGAAGTAGTTATTCCACTTTCTAATCAGGATATCATAGTTTAGCCTGTTTGGGCATATGGCAAGTTCTTCATGATTCTAATCAAAACATGATGAATCAATATGTAAAAATATTTATGTGGAACCATTATTCAGCGAAGAATGACCATGAAGTTGAATAAATCTCATAGGAGTTATGTTGAAGAAGTTATTCCACTTTCTAATCAGGATATCATAGTTTAGCATGTTTGGGCATATGGCAAGTTCTTCATGATTCTAAACAAACCAGGATGAATAAGTTTGTAAGAAACTTGATTAGGAACCATTAATCAGTGGAGAATGACCATGAAGTTGAATAAATCTCATAGGACTGATGTTGAAGAAGTTATTCTACTTTCTAATCAAGATATCTGATGAATCCCTTGAGAGGAGATCCTTTTGTTTCTGAAAACAAAATAAATCTTCAACTTTTTCTTAAATCTTTTCGATTTGCTTTTTATTTTTATTTTTTAAAATCTGGTTGGTCTCTTGCAGATACACAGATACAAAGATAAGAACTTTATGAGAATTAAAGAGAAAGAAATCAGATTCCCCAAACAAAGAAGAAGAAATAGAGATTTTCAGATAAACACCCAGATTTTGAGAGTTTCAGATTCAAACCCAGATCAAGAGCCTTCAAATCTGCTCTGATACCACTTGATGAATCCCTTGAGAGGAGATCCTTTTGTCCCTGATTCTTTTGAAGGATGATCTTCTGGTTTGAGAGAGAAAGGGTTGATTTTGATAATGATGGATGGACTGATTGGATGATTTACAGAAATGATCTATGGACTGATCAAATCTTGTAAAGATGTGTTAGTGATCAAGAGAATGAGCTCTCATTTCAATCACAAACAAGATGCAATTGGAGAATGAACTCCTTAGCAATCAATGTTCATATGATGAACAAAGGATTCACAAATTTAGAGAGAGTTTTTGATAAAAAAAAAGTGAATAATTGTTTCTGAAAACAAAAGAGAGTTTAAGTAGAGAAGAAGGAAATGGAAAAGTCTTAAAACTGTAGAAAAATAAGAAAATCTTAATCAAAACTAAAATTGTCTTGAAAACTCAATATTAATTATTTTGGCTGACTTCTTCACTTGATTTTCATGGCTGTCCATTCAGAAAAAGAGAATAGATCCTCAACTTGGGTATTGATCTTCTTTTTAGACTGAGAAAAAGGCCTAAGTCATCGATGAGGTGGTCCACATCTTTTCCATCTTTTTGACATTAGTTCATAGCCAGAATAAGCTCATTATTCTCCATTCCAGACTTAGATTCATCTTCAAGCTTTCCATTCAACCATCCCGGTTTATTTATTGTCGCATAGTCATCTGGTTCAACCATGGTTGCATCATCCCCTCCTCCTTTGAAAAGATTTGACCTCAAATCTGTATCTCCTACATCAAAAAGAAACAAGTAAGAAGCGAGACAAATGATCAAGAAAATAAGCATGAAAGCAACATCAAAATAAGGTTTTGGACATAAACTTCCTTGGAGTTTCGATTTCATTTTCCTCAAGTACTTCCATCTCCAAATCTCTGGCTGATAAGCATCGTCTCTGCTCTTATCCTTCGCACTCCTTTTGGACAGATCCTGTTGTTCCTGGAAACTCAAAACAAAGCTTGCATATCCAGTGTTATATGTGCAAGAGATGTTCTCAATCTGATCAATAACAAAGAGTTTCTTTCTGAGAACATTTTTTACTTGTTTCAGACTTTGAAAATGTCTATCAAAGTAAGTGTTGTAAACCAGAACGGTTACAAGGCACGTGATAGCATGATTCCTAAAGAATAACTTCAAAATATGTACAAGTTTCTCAAATTCAGAACATAAAAGATCAAGTTCAAACTGAGAATTACTTAGCCAAGGCTCAACATGATTATCAAAGAAAGTGTTATAAACCAGAATATCATCAAAGCTTAGAACAACATCATTCTCAATGTGTGATCTCAAAACATGCCAAGATTTTCCAGTTTCAGAATATAAACTAGCAAGTTTCAATTCAGAATCAAGAACAAACTCGGTTTCAGCCCTAAGTGCTTTCAGTTCCTGCAACTTTCTAGATTTGTTAAAAGCATAATCAGACACAAACAAATCATCATTGACTAGTTCATTCCTAAAGAAACTCAGATCAAAGCCATTATCATCAAAGCAAGCAAAATAATTACAAGGTTTTCTGAAACATAAATCAGATTGTTGCAAAATTACCTCAATTCTCTTTTCAGGGTGATCAAGGCTTTTGTTAAGTTCCATAAATTGATCAAAACTCAAAACAAGACCAAGATTGAGTTCACTAACAGACTGAAAACGTTTTTGATCATGGAGTTTATCTGGTTCAAATACTTTACACGAGTTAATCATGTTTTCAAAAACAGAGTTTGAAACACAAAATTCTTTTACCTTGTCTAGACCAAAACGTTTGACATTACTGGAACTAACCTTAACAAACATTTCAGGCAGAGAATTAACCATAACAAGTTCCTTACAGTGCTCTTGAGAGTTCAAAGAGAATGACTTAGCATATGTTTCTGCTTCAGTGTTGGAATGCTCCAACTCTTCTTCTGGTGGTAAACTCTTTTGTGCTTCTTCTGCTGGGTTTTCTTCTAAAACCTTAGACACTGAATCAATGCTACTTGGTTGCACCGGTTCAAAACAGGTTAGTTCATCACAATCAGGTGTAACTTCAGGTCAAAACTCAAAACAGAGAAAAGAACTCTCATATTTTTTCGGCAGCTTTGTTTCTCCTTTGTCTTTCAACCATGGTAAGCAATCTGAGACTTCTTTCTCCTCTTCAGTGTGATTTCCACGTTCTTCCTCAAGCTCCCTAGGTTATTCAACTCCTATATGCTCCCTGTCATGAAAAGAATAAGAATCATTAGCACAATCAGAAGTTGCAGTTTCAATCTTATGAGTTTCTTGGCTAAGAAAATTTGATTCTTTTTTGTGCTCTTAAATAGCTAATTTCTTCTTAGAACAGAGTGGCTCAGTGGCTCTTGAGAGAGGACTTGGAGTTTTCCTTCTTTTCTTATGTGACTGAGACTTTCTTGGCTGATCACAATCATGGCAAGGTCTTGTCTCCTCTTTGGCTTCTCTTGGTTGTTTTCTGCTGTAGTTACCAGAAACAAAGTGTTTCTTCATGAAGTGTTTTAGCTCAAACCAAGATGCAACTTGTGCTTCTCATGTTCTTCTTCTTTTAGTAACAAGCTGGTTCCAACATTGAAGGGCATCTCCATAGAACTCCGTTGTAGCCAATCTAACCTTCTTTCTTTCTGAATAGTTTTGGCCATCAAAAACAAGTTCCATTTGTTGTTCCCACTCCAAGTACCCATCAGGATCGTTTCTGCCACAGAAAGATGGTATCTTGCTCCTCCTTTTGATCTTAGTATCCTTCTGAACCTGAGGAACATTACCAAAGAAATCATCAGCAGGTTTCTTGTGTAAAAGATCAGTCTTTTTCATTCTTTTCATGATCTCAGGCACCATTGATTCCATCTGCAATTTATTCAATGTCACAGTTGGTGTCTCTTTTCTTTTACTGACATCTCCAACCATGGTTTCCTGTTACAATCTCAACAAGAAAAGTTAGCACATATATGAATAGCCAAATCCTCTCTTCTCTCAAGTGTTTCTCTCTTATTTTTCAGTGAGTTTTCTCTGTGAATCCAATAGCTCAGCAACAAACAAAGATCAAGCTTTTAGAGATCAATTCCCCAACCCCAAAACAGAAGAAAGAGATAGAAAGATTGCAAGATTTTTGTTTGCAAGAGGCATTACCACCAGAGGCTGGATTTCTCTTTAGCCAAGTTGGATTTCTCTTCAACTTTTTCTTAAATCTTTTCGATTTGCTTTTTATTTTTATTTTTTAAAATCTGGTTGGTCTCTTGCAGATACACAGATACAAAGATAAGAACTTTATGAGAATTAAAGAGAAAGAAATCAGATTCCCCAAACAAAGAAGAAGAAATAGAGATTTTCAGATAAACACACAGATTTTGAGAGTTTCAGATTCAAACCCAGATCAAGAGCCTTCAAATCTGCTCTGATACCACTTGATGAATCCCTTGAGAGGAGATCCTTTTGTCCCTGATTCTTTTGAAGGATGATCTTCTGGTTTGAGAGAGAAAGGGTTGATTTTGATAATGATGGATGGACTGATTGGATGATCTTCAGAAATGATCTATGGACTGATCAAATCTTGTAAAGATGTGTTAGTGATCAAGAGAATGAGCTCTCATTTCAATCACAAACAAGATGCAATTGGAGAATGAACTCCTTAGCAATCAATGTTCATATGATGAACAAAGGATTCACAAATTTAGAGAGAGTTTTTGATAAAAAAAAAGTGAATAATTATTTCTGAAAACAAAAGAGAGTTTAAGTAGAGAAGAAGGAAATGGAAAAGTCTTAAAACTGTAGAAAAATAAGAAAATCTTAATCAAAACTAAAATTGTCTTGAAAACTCAATATTAATTATTTTGGCTGACTTCTTCACTTGATTTTCATGGCTGTCCATTCAGAAAAAGAGAATAGATCCTCAACTTGGGTATTGATCTTCTTTTTAGACTGAGAAAAAGGCCTAAGTCATCGATGAGGTGGTCCACATCTTTTCCATCTTTTTGACATTAGTTCATAGACAAATTAAGCTCATTATGCTCCATTCCAGACTTAGATTCATCTTCAAGCTTTCCATTCAACCATCCCGGTTTATCCTTTGTCGCATAGTCATCTGGTTCAACCATGGTTGCATCAATATCCATGTTTAGCCTATTTGGGTATATGGCAAGTTCTTAAAAATTCTAATCAAACCAGGATGAATAAGTTTGTAAGAAGTTTGATTTAGAACCAATAATCAGTGGAGAATGACCATGAAGTTGAATAAATCTCATCGGAGTTATGTTGAATTAGTTATTCCACTTTCTAATCAGGATATCCTTGTTTAGCCTGTTTGGGCATATGGCAAGTTCTTCAGAATTCTAATCAAACCAGGATGAATAAGTATGTAAGAACCTTGATTTGGAACCATTAATCAGTGGAAAAAGACCATGAAGTTTAATAATTCTCATAGGAGTTATGTTGAAGAAGTTATTCCACTTTCTAATCATGATATCCCTCTTTAGCCTGTTTAGGCATATCCCACGTTCTTCAAGATTCTAATCAAACCAGGATGAATCAACATGTAAGAAGCTTGATTTGTAACCATTAATCAGTGGAGAATGACCATGAAGTTGAATAAATCTCATAGGAGTTATGTTGAAGTAGTTTTTCCACTTTCTAATCAGGATATCCCTGTTTAGCATGTTTGGTCATATGGCAAGTTCTTCATGATCCTAATCAAACCAGGATGAATCAGTATGTAAGAATCTTGATTTGGAACCATTAATCAGTGGAGAATGACCATGAAGTTGAATAAATCTCATAGGACTGATGTTGAAGAAGTTATTCCACTTTCTAATCAAGATATCCATGTTTAGCCTGTTTGGGTATATGGCAAGTTCTTCAAAATTATAATAACACCAGGATGAATCAATTTGTAAGAAGCTTGATTTAGAACCAATAATCAGTGGAGAATGACCATGAAGTTGAATAAATCTCATAGGAGTTATGTTGAAGTAGTTATTCCACTTGGTAATCATGATATCCTTGTTTAGCCTTTTTGGGCATATGGCAAGTTCTTCAAGATTCTAATCAAACCAGGATGTACAGTATGTAAGAAGCTTGATTTGGAACCATTAATCAGTGAAGAATGACCATGAAGTTGAATAAATCTCATAGGAGTTATGTTGAAGAAGTTATTCCACTTT
>MU106506.1:103774-122816 GCA_012274485.2 Sinapis alba
ATTCTAATCAAACCAGGATGAATCAATATGTAAGAAGCTTGATTTGGAACCCCTAATCAGTGGAGAATAACCATGAAGTTGAATAATTCTCATAGGAGTTATGTTGAAGTAGTTATTCCACATTCTAATCATGATGACCATGTTTAGCATGTTTGGCCATATCCCAAATCAAGCTTTTTACAAATTGATTCATCCTGGTTTGATTAGAATTTTGAAGAACTTGCCATATACCCAAACAGGCTAAATCTGGATATCTTGATTAGAAAGTGGAATACATTCTTCAACATAACTCCTATGAGATTTATTCAACTTCATGGTTTTTCACCACTTATTAATGGTTCCAAATCATGTTTTTTTTACAAATTGATTCATCCTGATTTGATTAGAATCTTGAAGAACTTGCCATATGCCCAAACAGGCTAAATAAGGATATCCTGATTAGAAAGTGGAATAACTACTTCAACATAACTTCTATGAGATTTATTCAACTTCATGGTCATTCTCTACTGATTAATGGTTCCAAATCAAGCTTCTTACATATTGATTCATCCTGGTTTGATTAGAATCTTGAAGAACATGGGATATGCCCAAACAGGCTAAACAGGGATATCCTGATTAGAAAGTGGAATAACTAGTTCAACATAACTCCTATGAGATTTATTGACCTTCATGGTCATTCTCCACTGATTAATGGTTCCAAATCAAGATTTTTCCATACTGATTCATCCTGGTTTGATTAGAATCATGAAGAACTTGCCATATGGCCAAACAGGCTAAACAGGGATATCATGATTAGAAAGTGGAATAACTTCTTCAACATAACTCCTATGATATTTATTCAACTTCATGGTCATTCTTCACTGATTAATGGTTCCAAATTAAGCTTCTTACATACTGATTCATCCTGTTTTGATTAGAATCTTGAAGAACTTGTCATATGCCCAAAAAGGCTAAACAAGGATATCCTGATTAGAAAGTGGAATAACTACTTCAACATAACTCCTATCAGATTTATTCAACTTCATGGTAATTCTCCACTGATTAATGGTTCCAAATCATGTTTTTTACAAATTGATTCATCCTGGTTTGATTAGAATCTTGAAGAACTTGCCATGTGCCTAAACAGGCTAAAGAAGGATATCCTGATTGGAAAGTGGAATAACTACTTCAACATAACTTCTATGAGATTTATTCAACTTCATGGTAATTCTCCACTGATTAATGGTTCCAAAATAAAGATTCTTACAAATTGATTCATCCTGGTTTGATTAGAAACTTAAAGAACTTGTCATATGCCCAAACATGCTAAACATGGATATCCTGATTAGAAAGTGGAATAACTTCTTCAAAATAACTCCTATGAGATTTATTCAATTTCATGGTCATTCTACACTAATTAATGGTTCCAAATCAAGATAGTAGGAGAGGGGGTGAGTAATCAAGATTACTCTTTGAGTTCCGAATATAAACAACAACTACCCTCCCCAGCCCATGCTCAACAACAAGCACGCAATACACATAAATAACAATGCGTAAACAATCAATCACACAATCATGCAAACATGCAATGATACACAAATGCAATGCAACTACTCAATGCAATGCAACAAGTCTCCTCCCCGAGACCTAACAACAAACAATGCAGTCTAGACTCAATCCTAGACTCGCGCATAACCATTACACATGTGCACTATGGACGGAGCCAACTGCTACTCCCCGGGATCCCCTTTTACTCATTGGAGAAGCCCTGCCCCCTCCCACACACCCGATCATAAACACACTAGTCACATGATCTGAAACACCGGGAATTGGTTAACTCCCAATCTCACCCGGGCCGCAGCGTCCCGTAGCGCTTCGTCCATGGGCGCGACCCACTTAAATTGACAAGCCGTGGAGGGGCAGCTAACTCCACCACTGGAGAATCAAATACCCCCCAATCTCACTCCAGGGTCCGAGTACACTAATCACGTTGCGTCAACACAAGCATGAGGGAGCTCCTCCTCTAACCAACATGCATACACAACCGGACTAAGTGCACCACTCTCAGGTTCACGCTCCAAACCGCTAAGCTAAAACAACCCGAAAACACCCTTAAAAACTCGGTTTCTCTCTCTAGCTTACCACTCTCTCTCTCTCTAAGGTGGCTCACGGTTTTTGGGGTGAAGAAAATGAATGGGAGGGGTTTGGTATTTATAGGAAATGGAGGGCAAAGGCTGGCTGGACATGTGGACATGTGCATGGAAAATTTTGGACAAATGTCACCTTTGGTAACTTTGCTTGCAAGCTACCTTCCTCTAGAACCTTCCCAATCTTGGCCACCAAGTTTTCCTCCCTTGCAAGCTAAGTCTCACCTTCTGGAAGCTTGCAAACTTGGGCACCAAGTTTCCTCTTGGCCAATGAGAAGAAGCCACGTGTACTGCCACATCACCATATGCAGCCAATTGGTGATCGCCACGTCACTGCTATGTCATTCCTTTTGGCCATGTCATCAACTCCAAATATTCTTCTCCAAATGCAAGCTCTCACTTCTTGATTTACTTAGACAAAGTTCATTTCCTTGGTTCCATATCGCCGTTCTTCGATTTCTCAGTTTTTTTACCGATTTTATCGACTATCGTCCAAAATGCTTCGACCGTGACCACTACTTGATTTGCTCAACTCATGGTCAAAGTCTTGACTTTTCTACTCTTGATCAGGGTCATTACATTCTCCCCCCTTAATAGAATTCGTCCTCGAATTCTTTAAGGTTGTTGACGTCCCCGCTTCATCTTCGAAGAACTCTGGATAGCTTTGTCGAAACCTCTCTTCATCTTCTCATGTGATCACCATGCGGTTCTGTCTTCCCCAAAATACTTGGATTTGAGGAATTTCCCGTCTCTTCAATGTCCTCAGACGTCTCTTTCCAATTCTGATCGGACCTTCTGGATAAGTAAGATCTTGTCTCAACTCTGGAATCCTTTCCGGCTTGATTGAATTTGGGTCGTGAATATGCTTCCTCAGCATAGACACATGAAACACTGGGTGTAGATTCATATCTTCTGGTAGCTCCAGCCGGTAGGCTACCTCTCCAACTCTTCCAATGATCCGAAATGGACCATGTTGGCTGGTACACCATGTAGTTTTACGATCTGATCGATGTAAAGCTCTGCAAATGTCTCCGTCTTGTCTGTGTCTCGGATTGCTAAGAGATGAGCTACCTTGGTTAACCGATCCATGATCACCCAAATTGCATTGTTTGATCTTCCTCTTGCCACTGGTAGTCCGGTAATCAAGTCCATTGATACTGAATCCCTCTTCCATTCTGGTATAGGTAGACTTTGGAGTAGTCCACCTGGTACTTGATGTTCTGCCTTGATCTGTTGACACACTTGACATTGTGCAACCCACTTTGCCTGGCCAATGGTAGTGCCTTCTTACATCCCTGTACATCTTCGTGCTTCCAGGATGAATGCTCAAAAGTAATTGATGCGGTGTCTTGACAATTTCTTCCCGAAGACCTCCTCCTTTAGGAACTGTGATCCTTCCATTAAGCAACAATGTTCCATCCTCAGCTACATGATAACCACTCGCATTAGGTCCATCTTCATCCTTTAGTTGATCCATAATCTTCTTCAAGTCTTCATCCTCGGCTTGCGCCTGACGAATCCTTTGCACTAGACTCGCCTGGTTCACCGCTTGCATTCCCAATGGCTCGCTTGACTCTCCTTCCAATGCTGTCAGAGTAACCTTCTTGAATTCCTCGGACAAGTTCTCCAAATCTTTCTCTGCCTTGACCACCGCTCTTCGTCGACTCAACGCATCCGCAACCACGTTAGCCTTTCTTTGATGGTACTGGATCTGAACGTCGTAGTCCGAGATGAACTCCATCCACCTCCTCTGACGTAGGTTGAGATCTGCTTGTGTGAACAAGTATTTAAGGCTTTTGTGATCCGTAAATACCTGAACCTTCTCTCCGTAAAGATATGATCACCATATCTTTAGTGCAAAGACAACAGCTGCCATCTCCAAATCATGTGTAGGGTAGTTCTCTTCATGCTTTTTCAACTGCCTTGAGGCATATGCGATTGCCTTGTTTTCTTGCATTAGCACACACCCCAATCCTACCCTTGACGCATCCGTATACACATCATAGATCTTACCCGGCTGAGGTAAGGTCAAGACTGGTGCCGTAGTCAATGCCTCTTTAAGCTTGTTAAAAGCTTCCTCCGTTTTCTCATCCCAAACAAATGGTACATCTTTCCCGGTCAGCTTCGTCAATGGCTTGGCAATAGATGAGAATCCCTTGACGAACCTTCGGTAGTAGCCGGCCAACCCAAGAAAACTTCTAATCTTTGAGGCTGTCGTTGGTTGAGGCCATCCTTCTACCACCGCAATCTTCTCCGGGTCCGCTGAAACTCCTTGCTCAGACACTCTATGACCCAAGAAACCAATCTCTCATTTCCAAAATCGACATTTGCTAAACTTAGCAAACAACTTCCGGTCTCTTAGTCTCTCGGGTACCTTCCGTAGGTGCTCCTTGTGATCCTCCTCTCTCCGTGAGTAGATCAGAATATCATTGATAAACACAATCACGAACTGATCGAGATAGTCATGGAATACCTCGTTCATGAGCCTCATAAACACTGCTGGCGCGTTGGTCAACCCGAACGGCATTACAACAAACTCGAACGTACCGAGTGTTAAATGCTGTCTTCCTCACGTCCGTCTCTGCTATCGGGATTGGGTGATATCCCGAAGCCAAATCTATCTTCGAGAACCAACTCGCCCCTCTTAGTTGATCCAACAATTCATCGATCCTCGGCAAGGGGTACTTGTCCTTGATCGTGACATTGTTGATCCCTCTATAGTCGATGCACAGTCTCATACTGCCATCCTTCTTCTTTACGAACAAAACTGGAGCTCCCCAAGGTGAAGAACTCGGTCGAATGAAACCTTTGTCTAGTAGATCCTCCAACTGATTCCTGAGCTCTGCTAACTCAGCTGGCGCCATAAGGTAAGGAGCTTTGGCAATAGGTGCCGCACCTGGTCCCAAGTTGATCGTGAACGGATTGCTTCGGGATGGAGGCAACTCCGTCAATGCCCGAAACACGTCTTCAAACTCTTGGACCACTGGGATGTCCTCCATCCTCAACTCCTTTTCCGCCTCTTCCCCAATATATGTGAGCGATACCAGGTACACCTCCCCGTCCACTAGTGCATTCTCTGCTCTCATTGCCGTCACAAACGTCGCCGAGACGCTTGGCTTGATTCCACAATATGCCAACACAGCTTGCTGGTCATTCTCAAACCACACTCGTCCTCTTGCACAGTCCAGCCATGCCCGATGCCTTGACAGCCAATCCATTCCTAAAATAACCTCATGCCGCTCCATCGGCATAACAACTAGGTTGGCTAAAAGGGTTTCATGTTCTAACACTATAGGTACATTCAACAACATCCTATTAGCTCTCAAGGTCTGACCTCCAGGGGTTGCCACCGACATATCTACCTCACACTCTACAAAGGTTCGTACAAACCTAGAGGCTACATCCGGTTTCACAAAACAATGGGTGGCTCCCGAGTCAAACAACACAAAGGCAGGGGTTCCACCAACAAACAATGATCCTAAAAATAAGATCAACATAATAGCACTCATCCAGAATGCCAACACCACAACTAATAATTACACAATAATTATTCAAACACACAAAGAAAGAGTTAGCACCCAGACAAACCTGTCACAGGACCCCTCGACAGTTCTGGAGCGCTAGATGGAGTTCCCTCCCCATCCAGAGCATACACTCTCCCTCCAGGTGCAGGACGCGCAGCCGGGTGTTCACTGGTCTGTCGGGTCGGTTGGGTACGCGCAGACGCTCCTCCGCCTTGTCCTGGACGACGAACAGTACACTCATTGGCGTAGTGACCTTTCTCTCCACAACTGAAATATGTAATTGACGCCTTCCTGTCGGACTTCTCCAAGGTTGAGTTCGCACACTCACGAGCGTAATGTCCTAAGCGACCACACGCATGGCACTTGACCTGTGACTTTGGTATCTTTCCATGCCGCTTGAACTGATCCTTCTTCCCTTTCTTCTGGTTGGTCTTTAACTTGTCCTCTTTTGACTGACCAGACTGCGACTTGGGGTTCGACTCAGTCATAGGAAATGACCCACGTTCTGCCATTACCATTTCCTCCACGTTGACTGCCTTCTCCACCAACTCAAACAAACTTTCGAAGTTAATAGCCTGTAGACGACTCCCGATCTCTGGCCTAAGACCACGCAAGAACTTGCGAACCAACAGGGCTTCATCTCCATTCCCGTAATAGATGTATCTGCTGAGCTTAAGAAACTCTGCCTCATACTCTCTTACACTTCTACTCCCTTGCTCCAATCGAAGAAAAGCTTGTTCCATCCTGTCCCTTGCTTCTGGAGGAAAATACTTCCTCTGGAATTCCTTCTTGAACGCATCCCAATCCATGTCCGCTGATCCTTGTATTGCATCACCTTCCAAGTAATATACGGCCACATCCTTCTTGAATTCATCCGGACATCTTGTGGTTTTGAAATTCTTCTCTGTGTGACGTAGCCACGCGTCAGCCTTGACGGTGTCCGCTTCTCCTTCAAATCTGATAGTAACCATACTCTTCATGGTCATAACATACTTCAGGAAGTCTGGTTGCGATGCCGCCTTGTTGGCTTCCGGACTTGGCGTAACTTGCTTGGTTAAGAACTCAGACAGGAGATTATGCACCATAGACAAAGTAGGATCTGCCGGTCTATCTCCATCTGCTGGGGCTTGTGCAGCCGCTTCCGCTGATCCAGGATTGTTTCTCCTTAACATAGATCCATCAGATTCCGCATGAGATGATCGGGGTCTTTGCGGTCCGACAAACGGTTCGGATTCCGCACGCTGAGAGTTGGGTGGTGATATAGACAATCTCCAAGCTTCAGGATTCACATTCTCTTCACTGTGTGCACGCTCCACACCTTCCATAGGCCCTGGTCCACTATCGCCAGTCCCATCTACCGAATCCGGGGCATACCAAAAATTATGGTAGTTCTCATACCGCGACCCATCTTGACCCGACATTCCAAACAACCCACTCGCTCCTGAACCTTGATTAGACATCTGCACGGTTTAAGGGGTTAATCCTAAATTTCCCCAAAAGGACCTAACCTGTTTGCTAGTCCTAATACCCCTAATCGGAACGTACCGGTTTCCTAAATTGGCAAAAGCGACTCTCTTTGACTCGATAAAACTTTAAAAACGTTGAGGCTTATGAGCATGATCAGAAACCATGCTCTGATACCACCATTTGTAACACCCCCGGACCGTCCTAGGCCGGACTAACCCGAACGACCCGGAGATGCCACAAGAATAGCTTGTCGGATCGGATCGACCAAGAGTCCGAACGAATTCGATCCCTCGACCAACCCATCCCGGGGAGCTATGTCCTCGAAGACCATGGCCTAAGGCTTCACAACCCGTACCACGGTCGCCGAGTTGTGTTGACCCGGACTAGGTCTATATCATTCAGCACAACAACAACGAATATAAAATATTCATTTTATTAATAGTAGATGGAAAGCGTTCAAAATACATTACAAAGGTTCAGAGTTTGTGCGCACGGCCTAATGCCAAAAGAAAAAGGAAAATAATTATACATTCGGAAGCTAGTCCTTGTATATGCTACAGCCACTTGAAATCTACACCGGTGTCCTAACGTTCCGCGTCCCTCTAAGCTTCCCACCTACTGGTTACCTGCATAGTAGGAGAGGGGGTGAGTAATCAAGATTACTCAGTGAGTTCCGAATATAAACAACAACTACCCTCCCCAGGCCATGCTCAACAACAAGCACACAATACACATACATAACAATGCGTAAACAATCAATCACACAATCATGCAAACATGCAATGATACACAAATGCAATGCAACTACTCAATGCAATGCAACAAGTCTCCTCCCCGAGCCCTAACAACAAACAATGCAGTCTAGACTCAATCCTAGACTCGCGCATAACCATTACACATGTGCACTAGGGACGGAGCCAACTGCTACTCCCCGGGACCCCCTTTTACTCATTGGAGAAGCCCTGCCCCCTCCCACACACCCGATCATAAACACACAAGTTACATGATCGGAAACACCGGGAATTGGTTAACTCCCAATCTCACCCGGGCCGCAACGTCCTGCAGCGCTTCGTCCATGGGCGCGACCCACTTAAATCGACAAGCCATGGAGGGGCGGCTAACTCCACCACTGGAGAATCAGGTACCCCCCAATCTCACTCCAGGGTCCGAGTACACTAGTCACGTTGCGTCAACACAAGCATGAGGGAGCTCCTCCTCTAACCAACATGCATACGCAACCGGACTAAGTGCACCACTCTCAAACCAATCCTAATCTAGATGCTCACAACTCAAATAAGCATGAGGGAGCTCGACCTCAAACCTCTATGCAACACAAAAAAACAAACAGCATCTAGATAACATGCACTTATCAACCTCTTGCGGTTCAACAATATTATATCATCTAGATAATCATGCAACTCACTATGCACCAGCAACTTAACAATATCTAGATAACATAATAATACACAAATCACAACACATATGTGATAGAACCAAAATAAGGATCACTCTTTCGGTATGGATGATATGGACTCAGATCCGGAAGGATTGAGAACTGATGGATCGAGGGGTGACACAATGGGTTGCGGAATAGTCCAAAGATACTACCAGAGATTCGAAGGCTGCCGGATGTGACGCACCGGTCCAACTCAACGAAGTGATTCACTTGGAGATGACCTCACCAAGAGAAGTATGAATGTTCTAAGCAAAGAACAATGAGAGAAAACTCAAAGAGAAGTAAGAAAATCGATGTGAATTTTTATTCATGGGATACTCACTTATTTATAAGGTTTGTGAGTCAAAGAAACATAAAGAATGTTGTGGGAAAAGACAACATTGAAAATAGAAATGAACGAAAACAAGACATAGAAAATAAAAATTTGACCAAGACTAGTCAAAGTTCAGAAACTGAGGGAGACTTGACGAGATTCATTGACTATCCAGGTTCATGATGTGTCCAGGTTCATTCTGGTCGTGCAGTTCCATGCTGGGAAGGACAAGGACACACACGGGACGATCCACACAGCCCGAATTCGCGAGAACTGAAGATCACCTGCTTTGTAAATGGCATAACTCCCACATCTGAACTCTGTTTGATCTGATTCTTCTTCGAGGTGTTTCATAATTAAGTTGAGAACATTATCCAAGCAGTTTCACGCGAAGAAACATCATGGTTTAGAAGATATGCTTCAAACATTGAATGTATGTCTGTGTTGCTTCTCGGGTGGTCGGGTGGTCGAACCAGCTCAGAAGATTGAACCAACTTGCTCAGCTTGTCCAAGTGAGTGTCAGTCCTGCTCAGATCGTCCAGGATATTGTCAGTCCAGCTCACTAGAGTATTCAGCTCGATCAGCTCGATCTAGGGCACATCATACTCTCCCTCTTCAAAAGGATTTGTCCTCAAATCCATTTTACCTGATTCAAAAGAAAATGAGTCAGACAAAAAGAATTTTAAAATCATGTAAAATTCAATAAAGAAGAAATTTGGAGAGAAAGTTCCTGAATGTATAGATTGATCTCCAGGTCGCCAATGTCGGGTTTGAAGCTGACTTAATCGGTTAGCTTCCAAATGAGGCAAGTGTAGAACTGGTTTGGCCGGTTTTGAAAAATAGATCATAACTTCATAATTTTGTAACCATTTCTCCTGATATTGGTCTTTCTGGAAAGCTGAGAGATCCATCTGGAATCCTATGATCGGTTTCGGCTCAGACCAATTCTTTTCTGGGCCTAAATCTCCTTGGGAAATCTGGTACTCGCGGATAGATGGACTGGAGAACCTTCGGTTTGGAAAATTCATAACTCCTTCATCCGCAAAGAGTTTCATGTGATTCCAGACCTCAGTGAGTTGGCCTTCCAGGAAAATTGGATTCATGATAAAAGACCTTCTGAAAGTCGAGATACTCTCCTTGGACTGAACCTCTGTTGCTGGTATCTCCAAGGTAGCCAGTTTGGACAACAGTGCAGCTCCAAATCTCAGGCTGTTGGTCAAGGTCAATTCTTTCATTCCTCAGAGGCTGAACACGTCTTTCCTGGATACTCAAAACAGAAACTAAAAGACCAGGATCATATGTGCAAGACAAGTACTTGTTCACAAGCTTAAGTTCAGATTGAGAATCAAATATCAAAGACTCAAGATGTTTTTCAAAGAAAGTGTTGTAGACCACGATATCATCAAGGCTCAATACAACACAATGATCACGAAATGATCTCAGAAAATGCCAAGTTCTATAAGTTTCAGGACTCAAGAGATCAGGCTGCAAAATAAAATCACAAAGATCAAGATCACGAAAATCATTTTCAGTTTCAAGTAATTTATTTTCCAGCAACTGTTTAGTCAAAATTTCGCCCAATACAAGAGGGGGTGCAAACACACCACCAGTGATCAATGAATGTTTATAAGAACTCAGATCAGAACCATCTCTTTTGAAAACAAAAGAATCAAACGATTTTGTAGGACAGAAATCAAGTTCAAGAGACTTTTCAAGACAATGAAAATCTTTGTTATGTTCCAAGAACTGATCAAAGCTCAAAATAATTCCAGAGTTGATGCCTTTGACATTTTGAAAACGTTGTTGATCAAGGAGTTCATCACGTTTAAAGATTTGAAAAGAATTAAACATGGTTTTGAAAAACAGATTTTGAAACACAAAACTCTTTCATTTTGTCAAGACCAAAACGAATTACATCATGAGAACTGACCTTGACAAACATGTCAGGCAGAGAATTAATCAGAGAAATGTTCTCACAGTGCTCTTGAAGATCAGGAGACAAAGGGACAAGAGCTGTGCCATGATCAAAGCAATTATGACTCTCCATGGCGATGGATGTGATCATTGTTGCTTCTTCATCAAAGACTGGACCAGGCTCGTCCTCCTCATCAAAGATATGATCAAAATCATCATCCAAAGGTGTCCTAGTGCCAGGAAGTCGTCCATGGTTGAATGGCTCCTCCTCAAAATCCTGTGAACTAAGAACAAGACTGCTCGGAAGCTCCGGCTCAAAACAGGTTAGTCCGTTAGACTCTTCATTAGTAATTTTAAACACAAGATCAGGTTCAAGAGAAGGAAGATCACATTTATCCTCACAAGTGATCAAACCTTTCATTAGTTTTTTATCATACTCATCAAAAATTGGTAGAGAATCTGAAAAATCTTTAAGCTTTTCTACATTGTTTTCAGATTCACCTTGGGTTTTCTTGCTGATGAAAAAGGATGTCTCAGCTACTGGGGCACGTGTGGATGTGCTCTTCTTGTGGATCCTGTTGACGTCCTTGAGGGCTTTGTCTACTCCCTTCACAAAGTTTTCACAAAACTCTTGGACATCAAAATGAACTAGTCGCCTCTTTGGATCAGATTCTCTTTTGGACGACTTGCCATACTCTTTATTCCTCCTGTTTGGCTGTTCCTGCACACTAACAATCTCATCAAAAGTATTCAAAGAATACTTAAATGAATTTTGAGAGACAGAAAGTCGTGGGGATTTCTCCTTGCTACTTTGCCTTAGAAGACCAAACATCTTAACCTGAAAATTCTCAACACAAAAAGTTAGATAAAATCCTCACTTTCTCAAGTGTTTATCCTCACCCACACAAGTGTTTTCTCTCAAGGTTTTATGGTGATCACACAAGAGTTTCTTCTCAAGGTTCTAAAAGAGCAAACTAGATCACCCAATGAGAAAATCCAAGTGAACCACAAATGATCAAGAGAGAAAGATAAGAGATTTCAAAAGGAAACCCGCATTAACCACCTCAAAGGCCGGATTTCTCTTCGGCCAGCAGGCTTTCTCTTCCACCACCACACCACAAAACAAACAAACTTGAATTTTCTTTTTTTTTTTCTTTTTATAAACTTTTCTCTCTTTTTTTTTTTTTACAGCATAAACTTAGATCTTTTTTTTTAAAATATGGTGGGTAATGAGGGGCCCGGGTTCAATAAAGGTAGAAGAAGAAGTGTTTAGAAGAAAATGGAAAGACGAGAAGATGGAATGTTAAAGAGTTACCGGAAGAGTGGCTCTGATACCACTTGATAGAACTAAAATAAGGATCACTCTTTCGGTATGGATGATATGGACTCAGATCCGGAAGGATTGAGAACTGATGGATCGAGGGGTGACACAATGGGTTGCGGAATAGCCCAAAGATACTACCAGAGATTCGAAGACTGCCGGATGTGACGCACCGGTCCAATTCAACGAAGTGATTCACTTGGAGATGACCTCACCAAGAGAAGTATGAATGTTCTAAGCAAAGAACAATGAGAGAAAACTCAAAGAGAAGTAAGAAAATCGATGTGAATTTTTATTCATGGGATACTCACTTATTTATAAGGTTTGTGAGTCAAAGAAACATAAAGAATGTTGTGGGAAAAGACAACATTGAAAATAGAAATGTATGAAAACAAGACATAGAAAATAAAAATTTGACCAAGACTAGTCAAAGTTCGGAAACTGAGGGAGACTTGACGAGATTCATTGACTATCCAGGTTCATGATGTGTCCAGGTTCATTCTGGTCGTGCAGTTCCATGCTGGGAAGGACAAGGACACACACGGGACGATCCACACAGCCCGAATTCGCGAGAACTGAAGATCACCTGCTTTGTAAATGGCATAACTCCCACATCTGAACTCCGTTTGATCTGATTCTTCTTCGAGGAGTTTCATAATTAAGTTGGGAACATTATCCAAGCAGTTTCACGCGAAGAAACATCATGGTTTAGAAGATATGCTTCAAACATTGAATGTATGTCTGTGTTGCTTCTCGGGTGGTCGGTGGTCGAACCAGCTCAGAAGATTGAACCAACTTTCTCAGCTTGTACAAGTGAGTGTCAGTCCTGCTCAGCTCGTCCAGGATAGTGTCAGTCCAGCTCACTAGAGTATTCAGCTCGATCAGCTCGATCTGGGGCACATCAATATGCATGCCACACGCATTCTCCCCGGGGCCCTGAACAAAAACGGTTAAGTTTGCACCCAGGTCTCCACTTAAGACTCTCCCAGTCCAAGCTCACACCTGCATGCACAAACACACATCACAAGTCTTCGTAACCCACCTTGGTTGCTGACTACGAAGACTACCCAAACACCTCAGGTTCACGCTCCAAACCGCTAAGCTAAAACAAACCGAAAACACCCTTAAAAACTCGGTTTCTCTCTCTAGCTTACCACTCTCTCTCTCTCTAAGGTGGCTCACGGTTTTTGGGGTGAAGAAAATGAATGGGAGGGGATTGGTATTTATAGAAAATGGAGGGCAAAGGCTGGCTGGACATGTGGATATGTGCATGGAAAATTTTGGACAAATGTCACCTTCGGTAACTTTGCTTGCAAGCTACCTTCTTCTAGAACCTTCCCAATCTTGTCTACCAAGTTTTCCTCCCTTGCAAGATAAATCTCACTTTCTGGAAGCTTGCAAACTTGGACACCAAGTTTCCTCTTGGCCAATGAGAAGACGCCACGTGTACTGCCACATCACCATATGCGGCCAATGGGTGATCGCCACGTCACTGCCATGTCACTCCTTTTGGCCATGTCATCACCTCCAAAAATTCTTCTCCAAATGAAAGCTCTCACTTCTTGATTTACTTAGACAAAGTTCATTCCCTTGGTTCCATATCGCCGTTCTTCGATTTCTCGGTTTTTTACTGATTTTATCGACTATCATCCAAAATGCTTCGACCATGACCACTACTTGATTCGCTCAACTCATGGTCAAAGTCTTGAAATTTCTACTCTTGATCAGGGTCATTACACTGATACCACAGCATCACTCCAAAACCTCTTTGGGACATTGGTGTGGAACATCATGCTTCTTGCAACCTCCATGAGATGTCGATTCTTTCTCTCAGCCACTCCATTTTGTTGTGGTGTGTATGGGCAACTAGTTTGATGAATGATCCCATGTTTGGCTAGGTGATTTTTAAACGCATGGCTTGTGTACTCTCCACCATTGTCTGACCTAAAAATTTTGATCTTGGCATTGAAATGATTAGTTATATAGCTCTGAAAATTCATAAAGGCTTCTACCACCCTATCTTTAGATTGCAGCAGGGTCAGCCAAGTATATTTTGATTTTTCATCTATGAAGGTGACAAAATACTTGTGGTTTTCCCTAGAGACACAAGGAGCAGTCCAAGCATCTGAGTGAACTAAGTCAAAACAATGCTCATAGATAGTGGTTGATTTAGTAAAAATAGTCTTGCAATGTTTTCCTAGGATACAAGCTTCACAAGTATCATTTTTAAAAGAAAGATTAGGCAACATCAATCCTAAGGCACGAGAGTGAGATGTCCTAATCTAGCATGCCATAGTACATTAGAAGCTAAAACATAGGCATAATTAAAAGCAAAATGAAAATCCGATCTAAGCTTGGTGTCTTCTAGCAAATAAAGGTCTCCTTTGCTCACACCCTTTCCAATCATCTTACTTGTCTCAATATCCTGAAAATACACTTCATTAGGACTAAAGATAACCTTACAATTAAGATCAGTGGTAGCCTTTTTAACTGAAAGCAAGTTAGATGTAAATGATGGCATATAAAGGGCTTTAGATTCTTTTTCAAACAATTTCAAATTACCTATGCCCTCAATGGGGACTTTATCACCATTTGCAACCATTACACTTCCTAAGGCAGGTTGAATATTACTAATCAGTTTAGCATCTCTAATCATATGGTGAGAAGCTCATGAATCAATAACTAATGGCCTAGCACTAGGGAATGAGTAATGAGAGTTTAATGCATTATAAACATTACTCTTAATGTTACCAGAGTTTGCATTGAGGGCTTTGATGAGAGCCTCAATGTCTGACTTGCGGATAAATGCATCATCCGGATGTGGTTGGGAAGTTGTTCCAGCAAGGTGTGCAGTTGAGCTCAAAGCTCTTCCTTCACTTTGATGCTGTGGATATGGAGCCGGTTGCTGGACATTCTGGTGACCAGCCTCATGTGCTTTTGCTTGATTAAACCTTGATGGAGGTCTGAGATGTGGGTGAAGGATCCAGCACTGGTTCTTCATATGACCCACCTTCTTACAATGCTCACAAGTAGGTCGCCGGTTGTCTGACTTGTAGGAGGCCTTGTTAGCTGAAGCTTCAGCCTTGTGAGCCATGTTCAGATCACCTTTGCCTCCAAAGAGTCCCACTGAGCCTTGCTCCTTCTGGATTTGAGCACACACCTCTTCAATGGTGGGTAACTTATCGTCTCTCAGCATATGCTTGGTAAGGTCATTATATGCTGGATTGAGTGTCAGGAGCAAACCAAAGACTTTGTCTTGCTCATGCCTCTCATTCAGGATGGTAGGATCTGTAGTACTTGGCCTTAGCATCTCTAGCTCTGCCCAAAGAGCTCTGAACTTCCCAAAGTGTTGGTTAAAGTCCATATCCTCCTGGTTCAAGCTGTTGATAGCTTTCTTCACCTCAAAGACCCTACTTAGGTTAGATATGTTTCCATAAACCTTTGCAGTGTGTCCCACAACTTCTTTGCGGTTTCACAGTAAGAGTAGGCCTCCATTATGGGACCTTCTAGTGAGCTCTGGATGATAGACAGCACCATGAGGTCCTCTTGACTCCACTTGCCTTCATCTATCACCACTATCTCCTTGCCATCTTCTCCTTGGCTGTTTTTTAGGCTCCTCATCTGAAGTGATGTGAGACCATAAACCTCTTCCACCAAGGGCATTCTTGATCAATCTTGACCCGAGAAGGTAGTTTACTCCATTTAGAGTAATTGGAATCACCACTGACTTGCTTTGCTCCATTTCGAAGTGCTATTGTCCAGTGGGTAATAGGGTATTCTTGAGAGTTTTTGAGAAAAGTAAACCGTGAGAATGAAAGAGAATGAAGAGTAGAGTAGGTTTGCGGAAGAGAGAATAGGTTTAGGAGCTTAGAAGCTCTGATACCATGTAAGTTTAGTGATGAATATGATGAAGAACACACAAGAACATGAGATAGAGAGAGAGAGAGTGAGTTTGATTTGGAAATGTGAAGAGAGAGAGGAGAGGGAGTGTTTACACGACAGGGAGAATAAGAAAGAGAAGGATGTTATTTCCTTAGTTTAAATGGTAAGCATACAATGTAGTTATATAGGGAAATCAGGAGATACAAGACAATAAGAACAATATTAAACTAATCTGTCTTTGGTGCAGGTTTGGACAGGCTTGGGCAGGCGACCAGGGGTGAAAGTGACATGTCCCAACGGCTGGGAGCCTTAGGGAGACCCGTGACTTTGCTCCAGCTTCTTCCTAGTTCATTGTCAACCAGATTCCTTCTTCTCCTTAGTTACATAAACTAATCTCTTAACACATCTTGTTCCTTTTACTTGTATTTGGTTCCAAGGTGAATAAGACTTGATTCCCAAGCTAGGTCATCCGTACAAGGTGTACGGAATGCCTTGTGATCCAAGTCTGATCCAAGTTCCTTATTTGTCTTCATGATCAATAAATTATCCACTGATTAATGGTTCCAAATCAAGATTCTTACAAATTGATTCATCCTGTTTGATTAGAAACTTGAAGAACTTGCCATATAGCCAAACAGACTAAACATGAATATCCTGATTAGAAAGTGAAATAACTACTTCAACATAACTCCTATGAGATTTATTCAACTTCATGGTCATTCTCCACTGATTATTGGTTCTAAATCAAGCTTCTTACAAATTGATTCATCCTGGTTTGATTAGAATTTCGAAGAACTTGCCATATACCCAAACAGGCTAAACATGGATATCTTGATTAGAGAGTGGAATAACTTCTTCAACATCAGTCCTATGAGATTTATTCAACTTCATGGTCATTATCCAGTGATTAATGGTTCCAAATAAAGATTCTTACATACTGCTTCATCCTGGTTTGATTAGAATCATGAAGAACTTGCCATATGCCCAAACATGCTAAACAGGGATATCCTGATTAGAAAGTGGAAAAACTACTTCAACATAACTCCTATGAGATTTATTCAATTTCATGGTCATTCTTCACTGATTAATGGTTAAAAATCAAGCTTCTTACATATTGATTCATCCTGGTTTGATTAGAATCTTCAAGAACTTGGGATATGCCCAAACAGGCTAAAGAGGGATATCATGATTAGAAAGTGGAATAACTTCTTCAGCATCACTCCTATGAGATTTATTCAACTTCATGGTCTTTTTCTACTGATTAATGGTTCCAAATCAAGCTTCTTACATACTTATTCATCCTGGTTTGATTAGAATTCTGAAGAACTTGCCATATGCCCAGACAAGCTTAACAGGGATATCCTGATTAGAAAGAGGAATAACTACTTAAACATAACTCCTATGAGATTTATTCAACTTCATGGTCATTCTCCAGTGATTATTGGTTCCAAATCAAGCTTCTTACAAATTGATTCATCCTGGTTTGATTAGAAACATCCAAGAGATCAAGTGTGTACTTTCTTTGGGATAAGAAGAGCCCCTCTTTAGATCGGCATACTTCAATCCCAAGAAAGTACTTAAGCTCACCTAAATCCTTAATGTCAAACACAGATTTTAAATAGGCTTTGGTGGTTTGGATACCTTCTTTGTCACTCCCTGTGATGATGATATCATCAACATACACAAGTATGACTACTATACCTTGTTGGCTGGTAAGGGTGAATAGGGTATGATCTGCCTCAGAACGGTTGAACCCCTTTCCATTCAAGGTGGTACTGAGTTTGTGGTACCATGTTCTTGGAGATTATTTCAGCCCATAAATGGCTTTCTTTAGTCTCCACACATTGCCTGGTTTAACCATGTCTTCTAGGCCAGGAGGGGGGCGCATGTAGACCCCATCCTCTAGTTCCCCTTGAAGGAAGGCATTCTTCACATCCATCTGCCATAAGTCCCACTCCAAATTCACTGCAAGTGAGAGCATGATACTGATGGTGTAAAGTTTAGCTACTGGTGCAAAAATATCAAGGTAATCCTCTCCATAAGTCTGAGTGAATCCCCTTGCAACCAATCTTGTCTTCTTCCTTTCTGGTTTCCCATTTGCCAAGTATTTGATGGTGTAGAGAAGTCGGCTTGTAACAGCTTTCTTGCCTTTGGGAAGTTCAGTTTCAAACCATGTATCATTCTTGATCATGGCATTCATCTCATCTCCCACTGAGTCTCTCCACTCATGTGCTTCTTCATAGGTCTTTGGAATCCAGTTTTGATCCAAGTTACTCATAAAGACTTGATGTTCCCTTGGATACTGAGCTAGAGAGCATGTGGCTTGAATTGGATTAGCTACTGCATTGGCATTGTAGTACACTCTTGTATTCACCCAATTATATGGGTCTTTCATGATTCTAGTGCTTCTCCTTAATGGCTGCACTTGATTATCTTCTCCAGGTTCCTCCATATCTGGTTGAGGTTGGGTCTGAGATTGTTCTTGATATTGTTCTTGATTTTCCTCTGAACCATGTTGATCATGAAACTCATGACCTTCCTGATGGATTGGTTCACCTTGTTCTGGGTGGTTTCCCCCCTCATGATCAAGATGGGTATCATTTGCAGCCACATCAGTTGCTTGACTAGGCGCCTCCTCCCTTGCCTTAGGCTGACTGATCCCAAGACTCTCCAAAATAAATCTCAAGTTGGTTGCTCTGTCTGAAGGAGTATGAGAGAGATCTTTCAGGCTATCCCAGCTTCTGTCCTCATAATATCCCTTAGACTCCATAAATTGTACATCCCTTGACACCATCACTCTTCTTTTCTCTGGAACATAACACTTGTATCCCTTCTGGTTGGATGAATAACCAATGAACATGGCCTTGATACTCTTAGCTTCTAATTTATTCCTTTGTTCTCCTGGAATTAAGACAAAACAAAGGGACCCAAACACACGTAAATGATCAATGGATGGCTTAGTTTTGTTCAATACCTCATAAGGAGAGACATCATGGAGAACCCGTGTGGGTGTCCTATTGATTAGATAACATGCTGATA
>MU106507.1:0-113220 GCA_012274485.2 Sinapis alba
ATTGCAATTCGAGATCGATCGATCCACTCCTTGGATCGATCGATCTGCGTTTAATTCGCCCATTCTCCTTTTCCTTGCTCCCTGTGCTCAAAACTTCATCCTAAAGCATTCCTAACCTGAAAAGACCTTAAAAACAAGAACAAGACTCGAAAAACAGTTGAAAACACGAGTTAGAATACGCTAAAAACGCAATATATCAGACTTCAAAAACAATACTCCTTCTCTTTCATAAAGAGAGTCATTTTGATCATTTGCACACTAATTAAGAAAATGATTAGAATGCATTAATATTTGTAATAATTATAGCTCTTCAACCAATAATATTTTAGATAAATAAAAATATTTACAAAACCAATACATTTTGCAATAAATATTAAGCTAAAAACATTAATATATTACATTGAAAATAGAAAATGACACTCTTTGTGAAACAAAAATAAATCCTCAAAACAACATTCTTTACGAAACGGAAGGAGTAACTTGTTAGGACTATTGTTCAGAAATACTCCCTCCGTTTCATTTTATTTGTCGTTTTAGACTTTGACACACAGATTAAGAAAACATTTAATTTTGCATATTTTCAAAATAAAAACACAACTACCAATACACCTAACCACATTTCAACCAATAGAAAAATAAATTAAAATAAAAAATCAATAAATTTTGCATTGAAACTATAAAACGACACTTATTTTGAAACGAAAATTTTACTCTACAACGACACTTAATCTGAAACGGAGGGAGTAGTTATTGTCCGCCTCTACACCAGAACAAATAACAATATTGTTGTCAATAAAACCATAACAACATGTTCAATTCACTTAAAATCATCTAAGATTCATTAAAATAAATCTTTCTAAAGTTCTCACATACTCCCTCCGTTTCATATTACTTGTCGTTCTAGGTTTATTCACATATATTAAGAAAATATATGATTTTGTATATTTCCAAAATAAAAACACAATTACATATACACCTAACCATATTTCAACCAATAGAAAAATAAAAACACAATTACCTATGAATCTTATTAATGAATTTTGTATTGAAACTCTAAAACGACACTTATTTTGAAACGAAATTTTTTCCCTACAACGACAAGTAATATGAAACGGATGGAGTACTAAATATAAATATTCCCTGTAAAATTGTCATTAATATCTCCACATGCACGCATCCGCCCTCCCTCCTAGTTATATGGGCCATAAAGAGTTGACCATATCCTCGTCAACTCTATTATTGCTGACATAAAAATTTATGAAAATTGAAAGAAGTAAATGACGGAAAAGAAAAGTTATCAGCAATTCAGATAATTTAGGTGTGGACTAAATTAAAATTCAAATGAATACTCCCTCCGTTTTTTAATATAAGTCACTTTAGAGAAAAAAATTTGTTCCAAATTATAGGACATTTTCAGTTTTCAATGTAAATTTTATTAACAATTAATGTTATATAACCAATGATAGTATACCTTCTATTTTATTATTGGTTGAATTGTGGTTAGGTAAATAATTAATGATGTTTTTGACTAAAAAATATAAAAAATTAATTATATTTTTAATCTACGTTCATAAGTCTAAAACGACTTATATTAAGAAACGGAGGGAGTATTATTTTCTCCTTCTTATCTTGACTTTTATCAGTTTTTCTTATCTCTCTGTCTCTTTTTTAATAGCTTAGAGTAACTGGGATCGCTTACAAGGTTCTCCGAGGAAAAAGTTTAATGTTCTTTATTAAAACCAAAATATATATTTGGTGGTGTTACTTTTATTTGATTGGTTTGTGTAAGAAGATAAAGCAAATTTAATGAAATTTTAAAGTGTACACAACTATGTAAAAATGGAGTCTAAAATTAATAAACCTTAACAGTTTCTGCTTGTAAGTTTCGACATAATTCATTTAGGTTTAACTATATTTTTAACGTATATTAAGGTTTTGTGTGGTTTTGTAATTTGTACTATAGACCCTTAGAGTATACTATAAAATAATTATATCCGTAAAATATAAAATATGTCAAAACATTTTAAGACATGGTTGATAAATTCTGTAATAAACCAGGCTATGAAAAAATGGGGAAAAGAGTTTGTACGAAGTCTATATTATCGTTTTCTTCTTTTTATTTCTGGTACTCTTCATTATTAATTGTCTATGAAAATTATTGATTGGCCCAGACGGTTTATCCAGGCATGTCTATAGGATAAAATCGAGTGGCATACAGTCATGGAGTATGAGTCCATAACTCAAATAGACAAAATTCAAAATATTTTGTTTTCTATATGAATAAAATATTAAATGATTATAATGATATTGGTGACATCGGAGCTACAAACTGTGTTTGGTCCTCAATCTAGCTATTTCTTAAACTTTTTCACTTAGGAGGAATGCTATAACTTTTACTCATATACTTGAATCAAGTCTAATGTTTCAAAACAAGTAAAAAAACTATAGTTATAAATTATAATCTTATGTATCAATAATGTGAATTAAGAGCACTACTAGTAATTTTATTCATTTTCTCTAAATAATAATGTTGTCCATGTGTGGATGCAGATGATATTTAAATACTTCATCTAACTTCATTATTAGATTAAAATATCTAACAGACATATAATATTATATTTTTTTTGATAAGAGACATATATAATAGGGGCAATTCTCTTAAATAGCCCTTTTTAAGTTTTTGTCACAAAAATAGCCCTAAAAAAATAAAATGACCAAAATAGACTTTTTTTTTTTTGAAATTTTGATTTTTTTTTATTTTTTTTTTGAAATTTGAAACCATAACCCCAAACCCACCCCTTAACTCTAAACCCTAAAGTCCAAATTAGTTAACCCTTGGGAGATAAATGCATATAAATGAATTTTTTAGCTTCAAAAAAAAACATTTTGGTCATTTTCCTCCTTAAAACTATTTTTGGGACAAACAAACTAAAAGAGGCTATTTAAGGGAATTACTCTATATAATAGTGTGATTAACTGATTTAACCTTTATTTAAAAAAGATTCCCCAATGTGAACGATGGAATTGTGGACTTAGAAGTCAGCTTTACAAGCAATGACATTTCAACACTTGGACGTAGGATGTCAATACCAAAGACATCACCATTTTGATTAACTGATGGAATATAAGTCAAGACATCAATTTTAAATTTTGTTTCTGTTGGTAAGGTAGCGGAAAGGAAAAAGACGGATACAGTACTACTATCATCGGGCCTACTAATATTATATCACTATCAAAATAAAATTAGTTTAAATGAATTTTCACCAAATGTCTAAAATATTACTAATAATTTATCAGCAAGAAACAAGGTAATCAACGTACATTTGTTCTTTTCGTAAACATGTTTTTGTCTTTGGGCTCACAATCATCGATCGAACACAGGCATGAGGCACCCATGATCAATCAGATCATTCGTAAAGATCTTTTTTTTTTTTAATACTCCGTAGATAGAAGTTTTGAGATTTTTTTTTGTTTCATAAAGATAGAAGTTTGTAATTTCCAATACAACGTTTTTAGTTGTTTACTCATATTACCCTTATTAACTATTAAAAGAAACAATTAAATAATATTATTTGTTTTGTAATTATAAAAGAAAACAAAAGTTATTTTTGGTATTGTAAAAATATTCTTAAACTGTGTGAAATGTCTAAAACTTCTATCTTAATGGAACGGAGGGAGTATGTTATCATAAACTGAAATCCAACAGAGTGCATTTACGCCATGTCCCCTAAATTACAAGCTTGAAAGTTGCAACTGTTAGAATACAAATACCTTGGTGCTTCTATTTTAATTGTTGTTCATTTAAGAATACTCTCCTTTAGAAATTTTTATTCAAACTTTTAGACACCAAGATTTATTTTAAATATGATTAAATTGTTCCCAAAAAAATGATTAAAATATTAAACAATGTTTTTATACTAATCAACAATATTGTATGATCAGTATAGTACTCTTTCTATTTCAATATAAGTGTCACTTTGATATTTTTCACACATATTAATAAAGTGATTGAAATATATTTAAATTGTTATTAGTTACATTTGACCAATAGTATTTGAAATAAATATAATTATTTATAAAATTAATGCAGTTTGCAATTAATTTATAGCTGAAAGTAAATATAATTTGTATTGAAATTGTAAAGTGACATTTTTTGTGTAACATGAAAAAATGTTAAAATAATATTTATTATGAAAGAGAGAGAGTGTGTTGTTTGAGAGCTTTATTTTTTTTGTTTAATTTTGTTCCTTTTATTTTTCAAACTCTAATTTATTTCTTTTTTTTTTAACTCTAGTTTATTTCATTTGTTCATTTCAGCTCAAAACAAACTTAGCTCATACATCTGTAGCTAATTTGTTGGGTTAATGTGATTTTCTGACATAAAATTTGTAGTTATTATTCATTACGATTTCAAGCTAATTTAGTTTTTTTTTTCTTTTGCTAAGAAATCGAAAAGGATTAGCTACGTGATTCCAATGACCAAACTAACATCGAAGATTTCTGCCTCTAGATGGAAATTGATATGCCATGAAAAGGACTTGTTGGATCACGGAGAAGAAAGTAAGTTGCTGGGCTAAAGCAAGATACACTTATATTTCTCGAAGAGTGCATTAAAGTCTCTTACTTATATCAGATTACGAAACAGACCATTCCACAAGTCGTGAGCCTTGAAGTCTGTGTCTGTAGATATCATGCAGTTACTGCTTCTTCACTTAAAACAGTTTCGTACATATAAAAAAAAACACAAAACAAATTTTTTTTTTGGGTATTAGTTGTCAAGATTGTAACTGTTGTGTCAATCTTGTTTTCTTCTTCTAAATTCTTCCGGTCACGTCACTTGGTTTACTTTTATTTAAATTTAATATATTATTAAATCTTACTCTCTCCGTTTCATATTATTTGTCGTTCTAAGTTTATTCACACATATTAAAAAAACATATGATTTTATATATTTCCAAAATAAAAACACAATTACCTATACACCTAACCATATTTCAACCAATAGAAAAATAAAAACACAATTACCTATGAATCTTATTAATGAATTTTGCATTGAAACTCTAAAACGACACTTATTTTGAAACGAAAATTTTTCCCCTACAACGACAACTATTATGAAACGGAGGGAGTATAAGATAGCGTGTTATTATTTTTATAATAGTTTATATTTGATAATCTCGAATTTGACTACATTTTTAACAAGTAATCAAAGTTTGACCACGCTACTAAATTGGATTCATTTTGTTTTGTTTTTGATTTTGTGCACCATTCATTTTGTTTTTATTTACCTGATTTGACTAGTTTATTTCTATTTGAAATTTATATGCGCCTAAACTGAATGCCAGGCGATAGGTACCTAGTAGTTGCATTAAATGGTATCGTAGATCCCAAAATTTTAGATATTTGCGTTTTCCAAGCATTTAAAAGCTCCGTATATGTAAAACAATTCATGGTCAACTATGTATATGTAAGATAATCTCCAATGTAATCTTTTATTTTTAATTATCTTAAAATAGAAAAATTCTATAATAAAGATAAATTTCACTATAATTTTTTTTTAAATAATGATTTTCAAATATATAATAAAGTTTAGAGAAATATTATTTTTCTTTATCTATTATAGAGACAAAATAGAAAGAATTTGAAATGATCTGAAAAAACAAAAGCTTGCTATTATAGTGGAACAACTGTTTTTTAGTTAATAAAAGAATAGTTACAGCAAACACAGAAGCATCATGTCCTAATAATACCTAAACGAAGTAAAATAAAAGTTACTCCATGCGTTTTATTTTATGTCGTATGTACATATATTAAAAAAATATATATAATTTTTTATATTTCTAAAATAAAAATATAATTATCTATAAACTTAATTATATTTTAGTTAATAAAAAATAAAATAAATAATTATATTAATAAATTTTGTATTGAAACTCTAAACTAACACTTATTTTGAAATGAAATTTTTTCTTTACAATGACAATTAAATCGAAACGGAGCGAATAGTAGAAAAAGAAATGATGACTCTTGAAGATAACTGAAACGGCGTCGTTGGATGAAGAATATACCGAAACAGAAAATGGAATATCTCATATAGAGTCGCTTATAAATTGCCGCTTCATAACGTTTGCACTCTGTCCTTCTACGTTGGCAGCTTCAGCGCTCGTTTCACTTCCTCTCCATCTCTCTCTCTCTCTACATCTCCCTGAAATAAAGAGAACTTAAGAACCTCTCTTTCTCTACACTCTTCTGGTATATACTTCAAACAAACACTTGAGCAGATCAAATCCCACCTACGTAGAAAGAAGATTGTTGTATACTCATGTAAGTCTTTCTTTCCAATTATGTTTCTGGATGTTTATGTATAGTTTGATGTTTTTGTTTTCTTGTATGGATGCAAAATGATGTTAGTTAGGAGTTAGGACGATATTGTTTTTTGGTTGTGTTGTTGTCTTCCTCTGCCTCTTCTATCTCGGTTTGGTCTTTTGTCAGTAGTGATTTTGGTACAAACTCAAATTGTGTCTTTCCAACTATCTTGGATCATTAATTAGGATACGTTTTCTTGAAAAGTATTTGCCGGATTTTATCTCTCATGAACAGAAGATATTTTTAGTGCATAGATCAAATTATTCATTCCACCGTTTTAATATAGATGTCATTTTAACATTTTTAATATATATTAAAAAAATAATTAAAATATATTTAAATTATTATTAATTATATATATTTAATCAATAGTATTTGAGATAAATAAAATTATTTATAAAATCAATGCAGTTTATAATTAATTCTAAGCTAAATAAGTATAATTTGTATTAAAATTATAAAGTGACACTTTTTATATAACAAAAATATATATTAAAATGATATTTATTATGAAAATAAAATTTTTAAAATATAATGTCTTTTTAGCCATTTTTTAATATAAATATAGTGTCTTCACATAAGAGAAAAAAATATAAGTGTGTCCGCAATTAATACAACTCGCTGTCTTACTCTCACGTACATATGTTTGTCTCCTCGTGTTCAGATTCAGATGTCACAAGTCAACGTTTGTGGGTAACTAGAATAAAGAGAAAATAGCAATCGTTGAAAATTCTTATATAGACCGAAATATAGGTTACGTCGCCATCAAGAAACCCAAATAATAGGAAACGAATTATTATTTTGAATTTTTTTAGAGTTGATAAATTATAAATCAATTATTTGAATACAAGTTACACATATTATTTTCATGTCTGTATAATATCGTTTATCAAAACCTTTAAAACACTTTTGACTTAAATATCACTTAATTTCTTTTATTTGTTTTTATATTTTATAAATGCTTAAAAAGTACGTTTATATAAAAATTACTAGAAGTTACTTCATAACTTTTCTACCAAAATATAAACATGTAGTTTACTAATGCCTTAAAATTGCAAGTTACCTCACTTTTGGTCAACATACCTTACTCTTTTTTTTTCTAACTCAACATACTCTATGGCTTCTAATTGTGAAATATCAACAACGATATGAAAAAAGACAAAACAAATCCATAGTGTAATATAATAATGTTACATGAAATTCAATAGGGTTTAACTGTTTCATACTATTTCTTTTTAAATCGCCTAACTTAGTTCCAAGTTAACAAACTCTTTCTTGTTTTGGACATACAAAGTAAATGAAAGAAATTATATATATGATTAAATTTAGTATGGTAATATTTAAAATATATTGGTGAAGTGTTTTTTATAATTGATAAAAGCGAAAATTTGTTACAACATTTAGAACGGTTTCTTTCTAAGTTAGACATAGATCCCACATGTTTGGTTCAATCGTTCTATATGATTCATATGTCGATCTTATAACGCCCAAATATGTTACTAATATTGAGTTTTTTGAAGATAAAATTAGAGAGGTGAAGAAGAATGGCAAGGGATCAATTACAAGTGCTGAATGCACTTGATGTAGCAAAGACACAATGGTACCACTTTACGGCGATTATAATTGCCGGAATGGGATTCTTCACCGATGCTTACGATCTCTTCTGCATCTCTCTTGTCACGAAGCTACTCGGTCGCATATACTACCACGTCCCAGGCTCTCCCAAGCCTGGGACTCTCCCTCCCAATGTTGCTGCTGCCGTTAACGGTGTTGCCTTTTGTGGAACCCTAGCTGGTCAGCTCTTTTTTGGGTGGCTTGGTGATAAGCTCGGGAGGAAGAAAGTTTATGGTATGACGTTGATGGTCATGGTCATTTGCTCTATAGCCTCCGGTCTCTCTTTCGGACACGAACCAAAAGCAGTGATGGCCACACTCTGCTTTTTTAGGTTTTGGCTAGGGTTTGGTATTGGTGGTGACTACCCTTTATCCGCAACGATCATGTCTGAATACGCTAATAAAAAAACTCGTGGTGCGTTCATAGCTGCGGTTTTTGCTATGCAAGGGTTTGGGATAATGGCTGGTGGAATCTTTGCTATTATTATCTCCTCTGCTTTTGAAGCTAAGTTCCCTGCCCCGGCCTATGCGGATGATGCCTTGGGATCCACGGTTTCTCAAGCAGATTTTGTGTGGCGTATAATCTTGATGGTTGGTGCTATCCCTGCCGCAATGACGTATTACTCTAGGTCGAAGATGCCGGAGACAGCAAGGTACACAGCTTTGGTTGCTAAAGACGCGAAGCAAGCAGCTTCAGACATGTCTAGGGTTCTGCAAGTGGAGATAGAGGCAGAACAGCAGAAAGTGGAAGAGATCTCAAAGGATAAGTCTAAAGCCTTTTCCTTGTTTTCCAAGGAATTCATGAAACGCCATGGGCTTCATTTGCTAGGCACTACATCAACTTGGTTCCTTCTCGACATCGCTTTCTACAGTCAAAACCTATTTCAAAAAGATATTTTCAGTGCAATAGGGTGGATTCCTCCTGCTCAAACCATGAACGCGATTCAAGAAGTGTTCAAGATCGCACGAGCTCAAACCCTAATTGCCTTGTGTAGCACGGTACCTGGTTACTGGTTCACAGTTGCCTTCATCGACGTCATTGGAAGATTTGCGATTCAGCTAATGGGATTCTTCTTCATGACTGTCTTTATGTTTGCTCTAGCTATTCCTTACAACCACTGGACTCACAAGGAGAACCGAATCGGATTCGTTGTTATGTACTCTTTAACATTCTTTTTTGCCAACTTTGGACCTAATGCTACAACCTTCGTTGTACCGGCCGAGATCTTTCCAGCCCGGTTCAGATCCACGTGCCATGGTATCTCTGCTGCATCAGGAAAATTAGGTGCAATGGTTGGTGCTTTCGGGTTCTTGTACTTGGCACAGAGCCCGGACAAGGCCAAGACAGACGCAGGATATCCTCCAGGGATTGGGGTCAGGAACTCGCTTATCGTGTTAGGTGTGGTTAACTTCTTGGGTATTTTGTTTACTTTCTTGGTGCCTGAATCTAAAGGGAAGTCGCTTGAGGAAATGTCCGGTGAAAATGAGGAGAATGAAAACAGCAACAGTGATAGTAGAACGGTCCCAATAGTTTAAGTTATCTTCTTGTCTTTAGCAACTCAAGTTGTTCGTTGTGTCATATACTGATGTCATGTCTTCTAAATGGTTGGTTAATAATTTTAAATTTTAACAATTCTGTGGTATTTTGTAGGGAAATATAAATGTTTGCTAAATATTTTCTTACCAGTCTGTTAGAGCTGAATCATATTTTTTTTTAATATGATCAAATTTGGCATTTAGTGAAAGATTACACCATTAATGTCTTTCATAAAAATAGAAACTATAATGAAACAAAACATTTAATATGAAACGGATCTCTGACTATTGGTGGAATATGAACAGTTGTGTTTGTTAAGAACAAAAACGTTTACTAAGGACTTCAATATAATATAAACAAAACCTACTGGTACTATATAATTTATAATGGTTTTGAGCTTAATTACTTAGTTTGTATTTTCTTTTATATTCTACTGAAACGTCTTTGGTGGATCTCTTTCCCTCTCTCTAGAAAACATTGTATGAGTTAAGTGACTAATGTATTTTATTTAAATGTAACAAAATGACTATTCTACAACTTAAAAGAAATTTTCTTACTTACAACTTTAAAGGTGAAAAAAGAAGACATGGGTTTTTCGACATAGACAGAAACCCTTGGTCAAGAAGTTGTTGTGTCCATTGAAGTGGACATGAAAAAAAACAGGTTTCTAATTGCAGAGGGCAATGGTAAAAGAGCAGAATGGGAAGATTTAGCTGCAGCTTTAGACATGTTTTGGCAGAGAGACGGTACATTTCAAAAGCGTATTATAACTTTAAAAAGCGTATTTGCTGGAAAGTATTATAGACAGTGAGTGCCAAAACTTACAAAACATATATTTACACAAATCAGAGCTAACTTCATCAACAAAACGGAATGTGATTCTCCCTTTTTACCGGAACTGTTCAAGAGCTTGAGCATTGTTGTTGTTCAAGAGCTTCATCATGAAGTTAAACCTTGTGTCTGGAGATGTCTTTGGCTGTGGCCAACTCGCTCCTTGAGGGATCTTAATGCTTCTGTAACCTTGATCTTTGTAAAGCTTTGTGGCTCCTAAGTTGTTGAGTTCACAGTGAAGTCCAACAGCACGACATCCCCAGCTCTTAGCTAAAGCCTCAGCTTTCCAGATAAGTCGCTTTGCTATTCCCTTGCGCCTGAAACTCTCTCTAACCGCCACGTTTGATATGTAAGCAATCCCCGTCCTGAACCCAAACAAATGGACAAAGTTTCAATGGGCTCTCCTTAGTCTCAAGAACAGAGATAAGAAGAGCAAAACAAACCTTCTCTGGCGGAGAGGACCTTTCCTTGGAAGGTAATCAGCGACGGTATCAACAGTCAAGATCCCAGCAACATAGCCTCTGTTAAGACTAATCTTTGCATCAAAAGCACCAATCTTGAAACCTTGGGTGGGACCAATGCAGATGGGTTCATCAACAGAGCTACCAATGACAGCGACTAAGCAAATCCTCTGGCACCCTGGTGGAAGAGAGAAGCCCATAATCATAGCCATCAACCTATCAACTCTGAGGACAATATCAAGAGGGAAGGAGTATCCAGGGAAGAAGGAAGTGCAGTGAGTCTCAGCAACTTCCCAGCAATCCTCCAACCTCGCTTCACGTACAACGATCTCAGGAGAAACAGCTGGGAAAAGATCAGCTATTTGACTTGCCTTGCATACTCCTCCTAATATACACATCACATCACATAAAGAATGCAACTTTATCATCCAGTGATGAATCAAAACACAAAGTTCACTACTTAAGAACTGAATCTCTAACTCTACAGATGAATCGAATCTCAAAAACCTGATTTTGAAGACGGAGTGTGAGAAACTGAACCCGTCGGCGAGAGAAGGAAGAGAGAGGACGAGGAGTGGTTTCTTGGACGATGGATAGAGATTCCTGAAGAGGAGAAGAAGCGGTTGTAGTTGATCAAACCTGCTGGAGATATCTCCGTCGTCGCCAACGGTGTGCTCCTCATTTTTTTTTTTCTCTCTTGGAAACAACAAACCGGCCGGTTCAACCGGCTAAATCGTCCCCTCGGAAATTTATAAATCTTCTTCCCTACTCAATTTCTTTCTTTCTTTTCTTTTTTTTTTTTTTTTTAAATCCGGTTTTATCTCGGTTCCACCAATTCACACGTTGTTGTTTACACTAAACTTTAGTGGGACAATTTTTAATTTTGTAGGAAATAAATAATCATACTATCATCATCATGTCAACACCAACTACCATCATTCGATCATATCCCATTTCTTCATCTTTATGCCACCACAACCAGTGGCGGAGGTAGCTTATACTTAGGGTGGTCATGGAATTTTGAAAGACAATGTTATTATAGTGAAAGTTTTCAAAAGGTATGTTGTTTACCTTTAGTAAAATAAAAAGAAAAGTTTTAAGAGAAAATCAATTTCCTCCTATTTTTTTCCTAATTAACAATAATATAAACCATGAGAATGAAAAGACTTGTCTGATTTTCAAATGCATAATATAGTGTATATAATTTTTTGTCAAAATGTTATAACGAAATGAAAGAACAATTTTTATTGTATGAAAATATTGGGATAAACAATTCATTTACATATGGCAATATACCAGAATAATCTTTTTACCAAAAAAAAAAAATTTTACTAGAACAATGATTTTCGGCTCATACATATTACATGATCACGTTGTAAAGAATTATAAAGGAATTCTACGAAATGGACCTAGAGAAAAATGGAACTGAGCATTGAAGATTCCACAGCTGAGAGTAGCCTCACGATGGAAACATACGATGCAGTAGTTGAATACAATGAGGTGGAGTAATGATGGCAGTAAACTAAAAAGGAGGTAAATGAATTGTTTAACCGAATCTGTATGAAAACCAGTTTCATTATATTCTCTGGCTGTTGAAATTGGTTTTTGAGATTTCAATATTATGTATTTGCTTGCAGATAACTAAGGATTACGCTCTTGCCATACGAAGTATGCGAAGTATATATAGAAAGACTTATGATGACACTGTTGGTGTCTTGGAAGTTGAATTCAGGCAAGTAGGTCGCCAAGGGATATAGAGTAGGTAGGAAGGAAGATGTTGAGATCATTTTTAACGCAAGAAATATATATTATTATTTTTTCTAATTAAAAAAAAATATATATAAAAAAAACAATCGCGGGCCGTCACGTGTCAGTGGAACCCGCGAACAGTGCAAGAAACTCTCCAAAATCGGTTCTTAATTCAGAGTTTTTGAAACCAATTCTTATACTGTTTACGGGTCTCACGTGTCAATGGGACCCGTGGGACCCGTGAACAGTGCAAGAAACCCACCTAAGAAACTGAGTTAAACATGTCCTGAGATGATGGAAATTTAGGTGTGTGTGGTCTTCTTCTTAGCTGTTGGGTGGATTCTCAAATAGATGACTGACACTTAGTGGAAAGAAAACTGTAGTTAAATATGTATGTCTCTTCTCTACTATGCCAACTTCTCACCCTCCAATGTTCTTGAAATGCAACGTTTTTTTCCTCACCTCATCAATGTTTCTTAGCTTTTGGAGGACCACCACCTTGCATGTTCAACTACATTAATTAAAAAGGTAACTATTTTGAGTCGTTTCATCAACAATTGTTTATACACTAATGATGTCATTGTATCATTCAAATGGTATAGTGCGTGTATGACTTGTAGTTTAGAACTATAACGCATGTACGTACGTTATGGCCCATGCGTTTCAACATTTCGCTTCTTTGAAAATAGAATAAGAAACGGCGATTTCATTAAGTTTATCATTTAAGCCCTTACCTTAACGGCTAGAGGTTATGGGGTGTGAATAAATAACCAAAAAAAATAAAATAAAGAAGGAAACAACGTGTTCTCGAATTTCACTATTAAGGTATTGATAGTGAGCAAGCAAGAGGCTGAAGACAAAAAAAAAAAAAAAAAATTAAGAAAAAAGCGTGTATGGGTTGGTAAGCGGCAAATCCAGCTGCCAATGCCTATTTTGACTTCCCTATTAGATCATGGTGAGCTCGTCTTCTCCTTCTTTCTTCTCTCTAAAAGTTAATGCTTTAAAGATCTCTCAGTCATGAACATGAAGACCCCAATCACAACATGAATACTTCTTCTACATCAGGTTTCTTTCTCACCACATTTCTACTTTGCTGTTTGGTCGAATGATCAGTGGTTTGGGTTTTGTGCTGGAAACAGAGAAACTTGACTTTCTTGATTTGCTTTATTGTCTTCTTAGTTTAATCATCTTTCATTGTGGATTTTGTTTTTTGTGTGTCTTTTGTCATTACAGTGAGGCGATTGGTTTCCTCAAAGACAATGAAATGTTTCCACTTCAGCAAAGACAAATCTCAGGATGAAGTCAAGTCCAAAAAATGTGATTCAATACAATCTTCTTCCATCGCCAGAGGAGGAGGGTCTGAGTTTAACTCACAAACAAGTAGTACCACTAACACTTCTTCCTTACACGTCCTCTCTGAGACACACAGTAACAACCTCAAAGCCTTCCCACTCGATGACCTCAAAACCGCTACCAACAACTTCAGCAGGTCCTTAATGATCGGTGAAGGAGGCTTTGGTGGTGTGTTCCGCGGCGTGATTCAAAGCCCTGAAGACTCTCGTGAAAAACTTGAAATCGCAGTGAAACAACTCAGTAGAAGAGGTCTACAGGGGCATAAAGAATGGGTGACAGAAGTGAACGTGTTGGGAGTAGTGGAGCATCCGAATCTTGTGAAACTGATCGGTTACTGCGCTGAAGATGATGAGAGAGGGATTCAACGGTTACTTGTTTACGAATATGTACCAAACAGAAGCGTTCAAGACCATTTATCTAATCGTTTTATACTCACTCCTCTCCCTTGGTCCACTAGAATCAAGATTGCTCAAGACACTGCTCGAGGACTCGCTTATCTTCATCATGGCTTGGAGTTTCAGGTCTCTTTCTCCTTACACCATGATCACAAATGCCACTTTCAAACCTTTCTTTTTCTTTTTATATATAAGTTATATTCATCTTCTATGCAGATTATCTTTAGAGACTTCAAATCTTCTAACATTCTTCTTGATGAGAATTGGAACGCAAAGCTCTCTGACTTCGGACTGGCTAGAATGGGACCTTCTGATGGAATCAGTCATGTCTCAACCGCGGTAACTAAAGCCTTGACATGTTTATGTTATACAAACACTACAAGAAAACATGCGATTAACGACGATATTTATGGTTCAAATCAATCCACCATCAGGTTGTAGGGACCATTGGTTATGCAGCTCCGGAGTACATCCAAACAGGACACCTCACGGCCAAGAGCGACGTGTGGAGCTACGGAATCTTCCTCTACGAGCTCATCACAGGGAGACGGCCGTTCGACAGAAACCGACCAAGAAACGAGCAGAACATCTTGGAGTGGATCAGACCACACTTGGCTGATATCAAGAAGTTCAAGATGATCATCGACCCAAGGCTAGAAGGAAACTACTATCTCAAATCTGCTTTGAAGCTAGCTGCAGTTGCAAACCGGTGTTTGATGGTGAAGGCCAAGTCTAGGCCAACGATGAGTGAGGTTTCAGAGATGTTAGAGAGGATAGTGGAGACTTCGGAGGAGGTTTCTAGTGATGTGCCGTTGATGAAGAGCTTGACGCCTAAAGATGCGTTTGAGGCGTCAAGGAGAGAGAGGGTTAAGAGAAGATTTGTTGAGGTTTTAATTGGGGTTAATGGTTGTCCTAATCTGCCTACTTGGTCTCCTAAACTTGTTACTTCTCTTTGATTCTTGAGGGAGAATAAACGAACAAACAACTCAAGTGCATGTGTCATGCCAAATATTAGTTACACTGCCACTATAACCTTTTCAGTAGAGATGCGTTTGTAACTGAACACGAGATCCGGAACAAAAAAAAACTCTGAATCTGTATCTAATACAGTTATAAAAATACTGGAATGGATTTTATAAAATGGTTTTTATTATTATTATGAATTATTTTTTCCGAACCCGAATAAATACTACAGATCCTAAAATTTTAAATCCTCCGACTAAAAAACGGATATGAATTAGTATTTAAAATAATTGATCAAAAATCTAAATAAGTAGATTTTTAGATCCGTTTTTTTCCTTCAAAATCAGAATTTTAGATTTTTAGAGTTTAATATCCAATATCACCAGAAAGTACGAATTAATATTTAAAATAAGTTTTGCAGAAACTAAATAAGTAGTGCAAATATTTATTTTATGTTTAAATGTATTTTGACAAATTCAGTTTAAATGTATTTTGACCAAAAAAATAAAATATATAAAACGCTAATGAAAATACGAAGTTAAATCCGAAAATCCGAAAAGAAAACACGATCAAAAACCACCGAACATTCAGACCTAAAAATGGTAATACTTGGGTTTCATTACAATAAACACATTTCATTAGGACAAGCTTTTAAACAAGGGTTTAAGTGATTCTGCAAGTCGCCAAAACGATCTTTCTTCCGCAATGCTCTTCATCAGCCGCCATGCCCAAACTCTCAAAACCCTACCTTCCTCCTCCACGCAGATCCGCACCTACGTCGATGTCTACATGAAATGGAAGAAAGACCATTACTTCGACAACATCGAACACATCCTCCGCTCCCCTCAGCTCAAATCCATCATCGCTCTCAAGAACTGCATCACCAACGACCCCAACAGCTGCATCCCAATCTCCTCCGTCTCCAAGAAGACCCACCACTTCGACCTATCAACCAAAGTCACAAAGTTCTTACGACAGTTTCCTTCCATCTTCGAGGAGTTCGTTGGTCCAGAGCACAACCTCCCCTGGTTCAGATTGACACCAGAAGCTGCGGATCTCGACAGGGAAGAGAGACGAGTTTATCGAGACTCAGCAGAGGACTTGCGTGGTAGGTTGAGGAAGTTGATTCTGATGAGTAAAGACAACGTCTTGCCGTTGAGTATTGTTCAAGGGATGAAATGGTATCTGGGTTTGCCTGATGATTACATGATGAGTCTTGATTCTTCGTTTAGGTTTGTTGATATGGAAGATGGAGTAAAGGGTTTATCTGTGGAGTGTAGTAACGGAGAAAAGGTTCTGTCTTTGTTACAGAAGAACACAATCAAGAACAACAGAGGATTACTCTGTTCTGAGAACAGAGGACTCTGTTCTGAGATTGAGTTTCCTCTGTTTCCATCAAAAGGTTGTAGATTGAGAGTCAAGATTGAAGATTGGTTAAAAGAGTTTCAACAGCTTCCTTACGTATCACCGTACGATGATTACTCTCGTTTGGATCCGAGCAGTGATGTAGCTGAGAAGAGAGTTGTTGGGTTTCTTCATGAACTGCTCTGCCTCTTTGTGGATCATTCAGCTGAGAGGAAGAAGCTTTTGTGCCTCAAGAAGTGGTTTGGGTTGCCTCAGAAGGTTCACAAGGCCTTTGAGAGGCATCCGCAGATCTTTTACCTGTCTATGAAGAACAAGACTTGTACAGCTATTCTCAGAGAGCCTTATAGAGACAAAGCAAGTGTCGAACCCCATCCTGTGTTGGCTGTGAGGAAGAAGTATATTCAGTTGATGAAGAGTTCAGAGTTGATTCTCAAGAGTAGAAGGAGTAGTTGCAGGTTTTCAGATGATGGTGTTGTAGAGAAAGATTTGGATTTGGATTTTGATGGTTAAGCAAAAAGATTGTACAACCTCGTCAATATGTTTCTTTATGAAGATTAGTTTTGTAAGTAGCCAATCTTTATTAATCAAATACATCATTAATGTATTTGTTTCAAACCATGTGTGTGCAAGAATGAGTTTGCTATATGAAAACAAAAGACAAAAGTGAGTTTGTGGAAAAAAGAACAGAGACTATGTTCAGCTGCTAAGTTTCTCAATGATTTGAGAGAGAGCTGAATATGAGCCAATGACAGAAGATATTGCTCCTACTATGATGATTAAGACACATAGCATCATCTACAAAACAAAACATTGTCAATGAATCCAAAACATAATGTTTTTATGATAAAGCTGGTGTAAACACAGAATTGCTAAGAACGTTACCTGTGTCCTGGTAACTTTTCTCCGTACTATGCTCAAGAAGCAAGCTGGTGGAAGAATTAGAGTCTGGCACAAAACAAAATATGAACTTTAATATATATACAACTTAAGATCCTCAGTAGGAAGGAAAAGACAGCTTACGACAAGCATTGTCAACAATGATCCAATCAATGACATGACAAGACCTGCAAGATGTTTCATTGTCAACTTGATTCTGAAGAAAAATGAGCATTACATTCAAAAGGGTAGAGAGGATCTTACCAAAGAAAGGTATTGCAAGACCAACAAGCAGAGTAGAGAAGACCAATGCGGTTCTAATGGCAATGGCGTACCAATGTGACTTGTTATGCCTTGATGGTATCAGTTCCTCAAGACTCAGTGCTACTGGAGATAAGGTCAAAGCATATGTGCTTTCTTTTGTTAAGGGGACACAAAAAGATGATGATCAGGTTTTAGACAATAAAAATAAAAATTATAGCTGAGTAATTTTCTTGCAAAGGATATTTAGTAAATGGATTGACCACCTGTGAAACAGTTAAGACAAACACAGGTTTAGCTCTCATGTGATCATAACCAACATAGAATAAGTAGTGCAAGTACTACTTACAGTAGTCCACACAGCTATCTTAGTTGCAACCAAATCCTGAGGCAAGTTGAGAGTAAACTGTGATTCTGTTGCTTCTCCAAACATTGTATAACCCATAACAGCGACACCAGCATACATCAGAGTACAAATAGTAAAGCTGCAAAACATTATCAATCATTGTGGTATCAAAATGCTTGCATATGTGACATTAAATGGATTGTGCTGGACATATGTGTTAGAGATGTTGAGGAAGGTTCATAACTTATTAAGAGGAGTGTTAACAACTTTATCAAGACTGTCATAAGCTTACCATGTCAAGAGAGCAGAAGGGTATTGATTTGGATTCGCCATAGAAGTATAAATATTGGGGAAAACAGCATGTCCTGAGTAGCAGTAACCATAGAGCCCTATAGCTACAGGTAAAGTTGACAAGTTCAGTGTAGTTCCTTTGCTGTGGATTCCAACTTCATCTACCAAACCAATCCAAAACAAACTTAAAACCACTAGCACCGATGCAATCACCCCTCCAGCTGCAAATTTAACAAACATATTTATGTCAGGAACATTATGAGTATCTCCCAAGCTAAAGGGTAATAAAACAAAGTTCAACCTGAGATGTAACTCAGTAGGCTGAGATCTCTGAGCCAAACGGTGGGGAGAACCGCGATAGTTGTTAGCAATGCAAATAGATGGCGTGCATCTAACTCAAATCCTCCAATACTCAAAGCAGCATTTGGATATAATGAAGACAAGTTATCACTCTCCAATATTATATATTCCACACAGCAAGCCTGCAATAAAAATTGCAGTCATGTGTTATGTCAAAGGTTATAGATACTTACTTCTATTGATGTAAAAACTGAGTTTTATGATATCACATTTTACCTTTTATGGTGCAACAATAAATTGTGAAAGAATCTATAAGCAGTTACCAGAGCAGGAGTAGTTTACTTCTAAACTAAACTGTCAGAAAATTTACTATTGAAATTAATCATTTCACACTAGTAGCTTTTGGGACCATTCAATCTAATAAAAATAAATTTCTTTGCTGCTTTAGTGACGTCAAAAGCAGCTTTAAGAAGGAACAAATAGAAAAGTTCTAAAAAGCCTATGCTAACGTGTTTCACAACATGGGATCATGGATTCTACATACGTAAACACCACTTTGAATCTCTTTGATTATGTATGTTTCTTGACAAAAAAGAGTCATGGGATTTCTATTTATAAAGTATCAATTATAGTCATTTGCTGGACAAATGAAATTACTTACATATAGCTCCAAGTAGAGTACTATCTGCAATATTAAAAAAAAATATATAAAATGAGAATAATGATACCAAGCTCCACATTTAAAGTGGTAAGCTACCTAATGATCTTAACTTTAATTAAATCTTCATTACAAAGGAGTAGTTTATTGCTATATTTGATGGAACATGTTACAATTTCATATTACGACATATATACAAAAAAAAAAAAAAGGTTTTAGCCACTTACCGAGACAAAGATACGACCAGTGGTACCAAACGCAGCTTGGCCAATATCAGGATAAGTCTCGAGGTCAGACTCACTGTCAAGGCAGTAACGCAGGAGGATTCCAGTGTAGAAAGAAAGCAAACCATATATAAACAGTATCCCTAATCCTAACCATCCTCCTTCTTTAGCAGCATAAGGCGTTGAAAGTATCCCAACTCCACATAGAACATTCAATCCTGCAGCACATGACCCACATGTTACACAAGATGATGTCATCAGTTTACTATATAGTGATTACAATCATGCATGTTCTTTGAACCTAGACGTGTTTGGTCTTAACAGTTTTGTTTATGTGCTTCCATGTGCTATAGGACAATAGAGTTGACTGGTGTTTTGTACTTTTCTCTCATTTTATGGTCATACACAGTATATGAAATATTCTAAACAAGGAGTATCCGGAATATATTTCATATTCTAATAACACACACACACACACACCCTAGATTCCTTTACTGACAACCAAACAACATAGAAAAGGTTGACAACTTTTCATTATGATTTGAATAACTCTCGAGAAAACCTCTTTGCTCTCTCCCTTGTTACCATTATCATCAAGGCAAGCATCTCTACTTTTAAGAAGACAAAACACAATTAGCATTACGTTTGATAAAAAGAAACTGACCATTCATAACTGCTTGTCCGTATGAGCTATTTCGGGACATGGGAACCTCATGAGACACTCTCTCGTCCTTTCGCATGGAACTTCTCCTAGAAGGAGCAGGAGGGAGCAAGCCATGGGAGCTAAGCCTGTGTTTAGGTGGTGGTGGTGCTTGTTCTTCTGCTTGGAGCAGAGGCTTTGTAACAGTAGGTAAAGATTCAGGAGTGTGTCTTCGTATCAGGGAAGAAGACAAGAAAGAGCTTCCAAATCTCGACATCGAGTTATTCCCAAGAAAACCGATACTGGGAGACGGTACACTACTGTAAAGATCAATCGATTGCCTACAAAACATTACCAAGAACAGACAAAACATATCAAATATGAAATCAAGAATCTGCATGTTCTTTCTAGTTTGGTAACAAATCAAACTTAAAAAAATAAGTATCTTATATTATATAATAGATACTTTATAGTCGAACTAATCACGTTTTATTTTAAAATATTTATAGCCAAAAACTTACAGCTAAAATAACAACAACAAAAATCTCTATTCACAACAGTAAATCTACATATACCGATTCATTTACAACACAAATTTTACATCTAAATTGCTCTCTCACGTAAAATCATTGGATCTCCTAGCCACAAAGTTTTGAAAATAAGGATAGAGAGAGAGAGAGAGACCTGTAACTCTGTGGCCAAGCCGTAGTGTATGAGCTAGGCTTCTGAGTGTGACGTTCATCATGAGCATCAGAGGAATCAGAATGGCTGTGACCATCTTCTTCTTCTTCTACATAATCTTTCCTGTCATCTTCATCCTCGCTCTCAATGTAAAAGCTCTGATCAGAAGGTACGTGATTCATTTCTTCTCGCTGATCTGATTGATACGTGCAAGGAACGATTATTATAACAGAAATGAGAAACAGTTATATGTTAAAACATGATCTCTTCACCTTGTAATAAAAGGTGACAATTGTTGTTCTTAGACTTTGGTGTTACCTGAAGATATTGCCTTGGATCCAAATGATAATGAGCTTCAAGATCAGAAGAGAGTCATGAGAGAACGAGAGAGATGTGGAGGATATAGAGAGGAGAGTGGAAGAGAACGAACAAGGGGGAAGGAAGGAGACAGAGCGGCTTTTTCTCCTCTGTATACCTTTTCAATTTACAATTAAAACTCTCCAAGTCATCTTTTAATTATTAAAAATATTTTTATAAGATTAACTGTTTTTAATTACTATAAATTTTTCTAACTTATAGTAATTTTCTAACTTAAATTTAAACTACTATATTTGGCATGTGTTCTACTCATATTAAGCACCATAATTATATTTTGTTTTCTTTTAGCATATTTTATTTTTTGGGTTTATACCAATTTTTAATTTTTTTAATTTGATTGTTTCGTCTTTACTTTTTAAGAAGAATATGTCATTAACTTACGCAAATATAAAATTATGGCTCATTAGCAGAATCAAAGGGTCGTTTTGGCAATTCAATTTAAAATTTGATTATGATTTTGTTTATTTTTGGTAGGCAACCATATCTATCTTACATAATTTTAAACGATATCTCAGCTGTAACTCAGATCATGCGTATGTTTTAAAATTTATAAACAAACAAAATACTCAGTTTGGGATCTGTTTATCTATTTGCGGAAGGAAAACGAACCAAAAATATGTTATTAAACAGATAGGAAAAGGAATGAGATCTTTTATATATGGTCATTGGAGAACTTTGTATTTGAAAAAAGAACTAAGATTTAGCATGAGAAATACTTTTTGTTATAGTTGATTTGACGTTGAATCATAATAACGTACGTATAGCGTTCAAAGAAAACATATCTCAATCGCAAGAACAGAATCACATGATGATGCAGATCTAATGTCTGTTCACTGGACTTATCTTCTGAAACATATACACATTTTGATCTCCCTTTGTTGATTCTCCACTTCTATCAGACATATATCTCCATCTCCACATGGTTCGTTGTTGTTTTCTCTGTAAGTAGATCTAATACAAAAGAGTGGAAGATCATCCTCATAAACATTTTGCATAAAGGGATACATTAATCATTGATTCAGTGTACTGTTTTTTTTTTTTTTTTGTCTTTTGTATGAATTATATGTTTACAACTCGTTATCAACATAGCGTCCTACATGTTGTCTTCTAGGGGATGATTTTGCTTCGTGACATAGATCGCCAATAAGCACAAAAACAATATTCTTGTGTATATGGTGCGAAGGTGTGTGGACTTATGCACACACGTTCACGAAGGGAGGAACCATGAAGTCAGAGAATTCGTGGAAAAATGAAAAGACTTGAGGTCAGCTTTAGTTTCACCTCTAATATTGCCTTTCAACATTACATACACACTTGTTTCATCTGTTTCATATATATATTTGTGCAACTTCCCCTCTTAGTCTTGTACCACAACACTCTAAATCCTCTCAGCGGCACATCCACCAACATCTGCATCCCCATCCACATCTCCAAGCCATGCCTTGAGACTCGCTTCTTTACCTGCCTTAAACTCCTCAAACTTTGTCGTCTCCACCATATGCTCACCTTCACTTAAGACTTCATCTTCCACATTGGGGCTAGACTCCACCTTCTGCTCTTTAAAGTCAATCTGTGGCCATTTAATGTTACTCGCTTTCTCCTTGGCAGACTTGAACACCGAAGTAAAATAGCTGCTGCTGTCACCATTATCCTGGCTGTAATCAGAACCACGCGTTGTTGTTATGCTGCTGGATCTGCTCCAAGGGCTCCGGGAGTTGAGGATGAGCCCTCTCCTCGGTTGTTTCGAAGACATTAACGCTAAGGAGCTTTTGATGTCTCCAATCATCTCATCAGCAATAGTTGAACCACACTCTTTCATTGATCTCACCATGGCTATAGAATCATCCAAGTCTTCTGTATGCAGAGCTGTCTCACGAGACTTGTCCAAAACGTTGCTGCTGAGGTTAAGGACATTTGGTGCTGCGTTGCGGACATGCTGCTGGATGTAGTAAAGCCCCACTGAGGGTTCGTTTGCAATGTACTTGATCATCTCGGCTAAGCTCTCGTTTATCTCGGCAAAACCATCAACAGTAGAGAACTCATGCATTCTGTCAATAAATCAAAACCACAAACAATCAACAAGCGATCCAAAGAGAAGATGAGGTTGACAATGCATAAAACACACAACCATGTCTTATCACTTTGATTAACATTCTACACTAAATTTGTTATCCTCAACCAAAACTACATAAAGATCAAAACTTTGACTCCAAAAGCATCATCAAAACTCAATGATCAGATAATCAAATACAATTAAACAACTTTTGTTTTGATCAACCAAACAATTAAACACCTAAAAGATCAAAACTTTGATAGCAAGGTCTCGATAAGAATCAAATTCGAAACTACCCAGAGGGAGAAAGCTTCTCAAAATACAAAAAAAAAATCAGAGACTAAGAAACAGAGGAGCTCACAGGAAACCCTAGAAGACGACGGAGGCAAATCGGTGATTGGTTTCAGCGGCAATAAGGAATTGGAATCTCTGGGTCTCTCCTGATGTGTTCCTTCCTTCTCTCATTTGATTCAAAAGCCAATCTTTTTTCCTCTTGACCTCCTCTCACGGTCAAGTAGTTCAGACAAACATTTTGGGAAAGAGGAAGAAGAAGACGATAAGGTCTACGTTTTGTGTCCACGTCATCGTTCCCACGTGCCTGTTTCCTACCTCGCATGCTTGGATAGTAATCGTTTGTCTGATTCATTCAACTAAACTAAACCATTTAAACTGCAAATAGATCCTCCAATTTCTATACGATTTAGAAATTTATCCTTTTCTTTTTGAAAATATAACTTATACCCCCTCGTATTAGGCCTGGAACGGATCGGGTATCCGGAGTATTTTAAGGTATCCGGATCTGGATCCTTATCCGGCGGATCTATAATTTTACTATCCTTATCCGGATCTAGGGTTCTCGGATATCTGGGTATCGGATATCCTCCTAAAAATTGTAATATCCGGCGGATATCCGGATCCGGATTAGGATCCTTAAAATAAATAAAATTAATATTAAAATATATATAAATATAAGGGCAATTCTCTTAAATAGCATCTTTTAAGTTTTTGTCACAAAAATAGCCCTCAAAAAATAAAATGACCAAAATAGATTTTTTTTTTTTGAAATTTTGATTTTTTTTTATTTTTTTTTTGAAATTTGAAACCCTAACCTCAAACCCACCCCTTAACTCTAAACCCTAAAGTTCAAATTAGTTAACCCTAGGGGTATAAATGCATATAAATGAATTTTTTAGCTTCTAAAAAAAACATTTTGGTCACTTTCTTCCTTAAAAACTATTTTTGTGACAAACAAACTAAAAGGGGCTATCTAAGGGTATTTCTCTAAATATAAACAATAATTTAAAAATAAAAGTAATATAGTGTTTTTAGTTAAGTCTAAGTATATTATTACAAAATCTATACTTATATAATATTATAAAAATAAAAATATAACAAATAAAATTAGTTTATATATATATTACTATTTTGGGAACAATTATCAATAAAAATTACGGATCTATTACGGATCCGGATATCCGGACTAAAAAAATCAAGATATCTGCATCCGGATTTGGTTTTGACGGATCCAACATTTTACTATCTGGATCCGGATTCGGCCCTTTCAGATATCCGGATTTTTGGAGCGGATCCAGAACGGATCTCAGATCGAATCTGGATCTCAGATAAAAGTCTCAGGCCTACCTCGTATGAGACTGGTGGGTCTACGGTTTGCATCAATCATTTGAGAAGTGGGCCGAACGTTGGTTCGGCATCGCTATTGAATTACTGGTCTTAATCGGGCCAATTGATCGGACCAGGATTTTGAATGTCTTTTAATTTTAAATTAAAAATTAATACATATTTTGAGAACAATATGGAATAATAGACCAACATAAATTAATATAGATTTATCTCGCAACAAAATGATGAGAGGAGAACATAATTAACCGTATATTGGATGATTCGAATTTATAGAAAATGGATACTAGCATATTAAATAATACGTGCTCACCAAAAAGTATATGAAAATAACTATTCAGATTTGTTGTCAAATTTTGAAAGAACGAATATATGTCAAATATATCATATATGAAATTAAAATTAAAATTAAATCGAATCATCAGGGGTTTTACTCAGCTTTAGCTCAGTAAATTCAAAAAAATAGAGTTACCATTTTATGAAAAATCTCAAAAAGAAAAAAAAAACCATTAAGTTAAACACAAATGAAAATTTAAATAGTCATGTCGACCAAAAGAAATGAACATGGCCTCATGGGCCAATAAAAGATCAAAGGGGTCAAAATAAAGTTAAAGCATGAGCTAGCTAGGGTCATAAAAAAAAAGAATTTCAGCCATTGCACCTACTCTTGTCTTTAATCTCGAGATGAATAATATATATTCTACTGAAGTCGTCTGACCATTAGACAGACTCATAGCATCCACATTGGAGAGAACATGTTCTCATAATTAAAATAAATGAAAAGTAAGAAAGAAAAAAGATTGATGCTCTTGTTCGAGAGCTTGAAAGAGTGTTTTTATAGGTGTTAACATACTAATAGTTATATTTATTAAAATTAAATATAAAATTGAAATGTTAATCATTTATATTTGTTAAGAACACTTATATGTGTTCTATTGTTGATGATGCTCTCACCATCTCCTACGCTTATATTTATTGGCTTAGGCTATTCAATACAAGTTATATGCTGGTATAAACAACATAATTAAAATAAATAAATTAAAAGCATCTTATGGTTTGAGAAATTAATCATTAGTACGTAACCACAAAACTACTTCTACAATCTATTTAAATATTACATCAAAGAAAATATTCACGGATAAATCACGTATACATATATGGCTCCAAATGGTAATATGCTGGACAATTACCGAACAACAACAATACGGTTGTAATAATAATAAAAACATATAAAATATATAGTAAAAGTTTTTGTTATTATTGACTGCAGTGTGGTTCGTGAAGCTTAAATATGTTAGGTTCATAATCTTTATAGGATTTTTATATTGAGAACAAGCGTGTGGCATGCGTCTGCCATGACGCCATGAGTAATTAGCGTGGAACAACATAGACGCAGCCGCGGAACAATAACCAAACATGCTTTCGTTTGTAGATAATTTATTAAGTGTTGCAGGATTAATTCTTTAGCTAATAACAATCATTCTTAATGCGGTCGCCATTCACATCATGACATTAAAAAATTAATTATACAAACCTGTAAAACGCTAATAGTACTAGTATTTTGAACAATTACTGAAAACAAATTAATATTTCGAGGAGAACATTTCTGGTTCGTATAAAATCCTTATGTATATAATAGTATAATACAAGGGTGCTTGCGCATGCATTTATTTATAAAGATATGTGATAATTGGTGGGTAGGCAAAAGTACATCAAGGATTAGGTAGTAAACACTATGGATTGTTCCTTAGTCTAAACAGAAGAGTCAAAGAGAGAATCTTAGTTTAAAGTTTAAACAATTACTTCACTTCTCTCTATACTTACATATAGGCAATGTCCTCTGATTAGATAGTAGCTGTATATATTATAACAATTATTAATTAGTTGCAAGATTATGGGTCGTGCCCTTTCTTTTCATGGTTTGTTGTTACAATATAATAGTGGACAACAGATATGAGGTGTATCATATTTCTCGGTTAGTAATATCCATTTNTTTTTTTTTTTTTTTTTTTTTTTTTTTTTTTTTTTTTTTGGAACACAGAGAAGAGATAGCTAATAACAAATATTCGGAGTCGAAATGATAATAATAAAAATTGGAGTTTGGAAAAAAGTGAAGGGGATAGAGGAATCCATGTGTATCCAAACACTTGCAAACAAAATGAGCTTCAGAGAATAGAAAAGCAACCTTTAGCTTTTTTTGAGACCATCAGACTCAGAAAATGAGATTTCAAACACTCTCTCTCCTCTTTTAGGGTTCTTATATTTCTCTCTCTCCTCTTCCTTTAATCATGTCCTGCGAAATATCCTCCCTAACTTAATCATACCTACCACCATGATGCCACTCTCAGGCTCATGCATGTGTGATCTGGATGGTGATGTGTATGACTGTCATGGATGCCTATATTTAGAGAGGTGGTGAGAGGATGAGATGCTGAAGCAACCCCACAAGTAATCCTTGTTTCACTCTCAAAAGACTAAACAAATTAACCAAAAATAAATATTTATGCCCTAATTTTAGCATTTTGCCTTTATCCCTTCATTCTTGCCCTTTCCTTAGGGTTTCTTGTGGGTCTGTCTTTTTCCCTTTGCTTTTTTTTACACTTTTTTTTCATTTTCATGTGTTATTTTTATCTTCTTTTTTTGACCCAAACACCTCTTTTTTAATTTGCTTGCCTCTTGTCTATCTCGCCACCCCACTCTTAATTATTTTATATAAACCTTTTCTCCTCCTATCTCAATCACCTTCAACATCTCTTGCTTATCTTTTTTCTCTCTGGATCTCCAATCTCTCCCCCCCCCCCAATATTTTGTTTGGTGATTCTTATCGTCTCTTTTCAAGAACCCTAACTCAATTTCTCCTGATAGAGAGAGAGAGCAAAAGATCTCTTCAATTCCATTTCCGTACATGCAAATCACAGTCCATGTTTAAGCTTGTTTCTATATATACCTCTAGCTGATATTATTTCTTATGTATGTTCATGCATGTTCAGGTGGATATAGCTTTACTTAAAAATAGAATTAGACATCAATCTGTTGTAGGAGATTAGTTTCAATACATACACGTTTATGCATTATGATACATATATACATAGAAGCATATGTTGATGTATATTATATATATATGCCTGGCTCCCTGTATGCCATACACTAAGCTCATCGACCATCGAGGACCTCCGTGGATGGCGTATGAGGAGCCAAGCATATTTGCATATACATATATATACATATTTCTAATTATGTTTTTGTACTAGTTAATTAAATTGTGTTGAGCTTGTTTTGTAGAAGTCGCTGTTAATTAATTGCTCCATCCAATCATGTGCGGAAGATTACAAGGTAGCTGATGAAACCGTATAGAGACATATGCTTCTTGTGGTATTAAGTATATTCCACTGATAGATATTTTGGTGACCCTCTGATTCCGATCTAGTCTTTCGATTCGTATTTTTTTGTAGTACATATGTTTGTCTTGTCACAGCACTTCTTACGAGGATTCCTTCTGTATTCACGTCAATGTAGCTTAGTTGGCTATGAAATTTATTAAATTATATCGATAGCTAATTATTACATTCCCGTACGGTTCAGATTCTTTTGTATCTTTCAATCATATCAATTTATACATTATATGTAAATGTATATAACTTGCGACCTACCCTTATGACAGTATTTTGTACTTATCAAATTATTGTTTCAATCGCACAATTGTCTACACATGCACGAAGATGGATCACACATTTCTGAATTTGAATCCGTGAGGTGTTGCAATGATGCATCTGGTTTGTTGATCTCACCTTGAAGATATAGACTAATTAGGTAGAGGTACTATAATCAAAGTTGTTTTAAGATATGATTAGAAGAATTTAAAATTTGATTGCAAATAGAGTAGATATCTTTGGTCTATATTTACGTACGAAAAACTTTGTTAATTTTTGTTCATTATGATTAGGCTTATTTCCTTCCCGTAATTTTTGATTTTTTATACTCCCCGAAATCCACTGAAATTAATCATATTTACCAGAGTGAGCACAATATCATGACATGTACGATATAGTTCTAGCCGTTAATATGTGTATATAAGCCGCATATTATGTTATACAGTATATATTTACAATTCATAACATAATCCTTTAGTTTTTCTTATTAATTGTTGTTGTCAAAGATTAATACTCCCTCCGTTTCATATTAGTTGTCGTCCTAGGTTTATGCACACAGATTAAGAAAACATTTAATTTTGCATATTTTCAAAAGAAAAACACTATTACCAATACACCTAACCATATATTAACCAATAAAAAATAGAATAAAGAATATTATAAATAAATTTTGCATTGAAAACCGAAAACGATACTTAATTTGAAACAAAAAATTTACTCCAAAACGACAATTAATCTGAAACGGAGGGAGTACTATCTATTGCAAAAATTACACAAGGAGCGTCTATCTTTTAAAGATCTTATTACAAAATGACTTTAAAGTATTTTTAAGGAAAGAAAGGATTAGTAAGAGAAGTTCATTCAAAGAATGATACAAACTTTAAGGGGCTTTATTAATTAACTCATGTAGCATGTCTTGATCAATATCCAAATACTATTAATTCGCTGGCTCTAATATTACATCTAAAAATAAGAAATGTGTAGATTAAAGTAGGAACGTTATCAAAGACTAGGAAAGGTTGAGCCTGCGGTGCCTGTGATTATTCTAAGCATCTATCCAGCCATGCGTGAGAGTATGATGACACAAACACACATGACAATGTATATAGCCTCAAAAATATTATTTTTTAGGATGATTTCTCTCTTCTTAATCTAGCACCATATATATATTACTTTCTCCGTTTCTATATAGTTATCGTTTTAGAAAAAAAAATTGTTTCAAAATAAATATTGTTTTAGAGTTCTAATGCAATATTTATTAATAATATTTTTATTTTTATTTTTCTATTGGTTAAAATATGGTTAAGTGTATAGGTAATTGTGTTTTTATTTTGGAAATATACAAAATCACATTTTTCTTAATATTTATGCATAAACTTACAATGATAATTAAAATGAAATGAAAAGAGTAGTTCATAATAATGCAAAGAAAATGTTATAACTATAGAAAGTTATACGTTATTTTGAAATGACCAATTCATTAGTTAACATCTACTCCTATTCATTTTGCAGTTTAAAAATATACGAAGTTTAATAATACCGGGACAATAAATCTTGGGTGGTAAAGTGATGATGAAAGGAAAATAGAGAAAGAAATAATGTTTTTTTTTTGCTTTGGGAATCAACTTTTATGAACAAATATTTATAATAGTCACTAAAGAAGATGGACCACACTAGTCCCTGTATCGTTTGTGATTGGACATTAGGGAATGATGAAGGTATTTTTCTAATATGTCAGTCAAAGTAGGTCAGCAAAGAATTTCAACAGCCTAGGGCCAAGCTCAGTATTTTAACAAAAGTTAATCACAAGCTTTTGAATTGCTTATGAGTTCATTAGTTATTAGTTCGAATACTAAATTATATAGTTAGCTGTTATTGATCTGTGTGATGTGATATGTGAGTATTTTACATATAAGAGAGATGCTGCCTCTTATTTTGGCTATTGACTATTGTTAACTCATTGTACTTTAAAATCATGTTGTCAATTGGTGGATAAAACATCTCCAATCAATTACTCCATTTCACCTTAGCCATATTCTATTTTAAAGTGAAAATTGAGTAACTGAGTTAAACTGATTTGTATTTAATGTCTTTGATTTGGGTTTTAAAAAATTGTTTATTTGATATTATATGTTTTAAAAATAATCAAACCAAAACTAAATTACTTTGTTTGGTCAAACTATATTAGGTCATATATCCTAAACCGAACAAAACAAAATTTGATACGAACATTCATAACCAAGAAGCAGAACCAGTAACCACCTACTAGGAGTAACTTTGTGAAACACTTAGACAAACCACCTTTGTCAGTTTATTCCTTTGATTAACAAATTATTATACAACTTTGCAACTAATTTTAAAAAAATCAATACATGATATTATTTCACATTAATCAAAAGGTGAGTCCAGACTTGCCAATGAGAGCAAGAAAACTTAATAAACTTCTCATACTTGGTCGCTCCTTTGGGTTTTCCCTCACAACAAGCTCAACTAACTCAGCTAGTTTCAACAAAGGCTCTACGTTTCTTGCCAAGCCAATGTTCCTATCAGTAATATATCGCAGCCGCTTTGCCTTTCCTGATCAAAGGAACCGCCCATTCCGCAACCCCGGGAGGATCAGACTCTCTCTCTCTCTCTCGTTAGATTTTCTTCCACTTAGCAGTTCCAGAAGTACAATACCGTAGTCAATTAGTCATACAACATCACCTTCTCTATCACTCATCCTTGAGTCTAGTTCACTAGAGTTAACAATTCTAAAATCTGCAATTCTTGCACACATTTCACCGTCCAACAAGATGTTAAACATCTTCACATCTCTATGAACTATAGGAGGATCCACTTCATTGTGTAAATAATCAAGTCCTCTTGCAGCTTGCAATATAATATTTAACCTCATACTCCAGTTGAAAGATCATGAAGCGTACCGAGTGGCATGTACCCATAAACCAAGACCGGTTCCCACATCTCCGCGCAATACCCTAGCAAATTCACAACGTTGCTGTGTCTAATCTTGCAAAGAATCTCTAACTCGGACTTGAAGCCACGGTTGTTAGAATGAATGATTGTTGCAGCATTGGCTCTTTTAACTGCGACTTCTATCCAATCAGACAAAACAGCTTTGTAGACAAACACAAAGCTACGTACCTCTTCCTAGCTCGTTGAACTCTTTAAACCCGCGGGACTTATGAGAGACCGAAGATCTTAGTCTCCCCGAGGGAGACAGCGGTCGGGAGAAGATATTCCAGGGTAAAAATTCATTAAAAAAAAAAAAAATATATATATATATATATACCAGTGTACGTACTACAATTTGGTTTGATTGGAAGAGCTAGGAGTTATTGTGGTACGGTTACATGCAGAGTCCACTCTCACCAAGAGCTGGCCAAACATAAGTTGTTTATTAAATTTAGAGGCTATTTTTGAAAGAGAAGTTTCAACAGTTCTATTGTAAATGCTTTTAAAAATAAAAGGACGTGATGGGCTTAAGATGTGCATATCTTTTATGTAGATATTAATTAATATTGGCCCATTTAGTTGTTGTGTGCTTGAGCCCTTGAATTCTTATTACAATATCACTTTTTCATTTGTTTGTAACTTCTGTTTGAAATTGTTTGCTCTAGCTTGATCAGGTTAATGGAGAAGAAATGGACTACAGCCAAAACCCAAAACGTTTAGATAATTTGATGATAAATTTGTCTGTTAATATGATATGATTTCATAAAACGTTTTTAATATTATTCAATGCTGACCATCAAAATTTATAATATAAACAAGAAAAGAGAGAGAAGTGGTCATTCGAAGCTTTATATATCATTTACAAAGAATAAACAGCAAGCGAAGTATAGAACTCATATCATCACTTCTTGAAAGTAAACTCGGGCAGATCAACCCTGACATGCTCAGTAATCTCTCTCTCTTCTCTAACAGGACTTGTGGTGTCAGCATGTGGATGCTGACTATTGTTGTTTTCGGAATCTGTATGTTGGCAAGAGACACTCTGAGATTCAGGATCAAAGAAACGTTGATGGCCTTGGCCGCCGTAATCAGAGAATCTAGGAGGAGAAGGAGAGGCAGTGAAGCTGGTTTGCTGGTCAAGGCTGCGGTTATGGTAGTTGTGGAGGAGATGCACTGGTGACATGCCATGTGTTGGCGTGGTAGGGCGGCTAGGTGTGTTGGATCCAGAATGTCCATGTTTGGTATGTTTCTTGGCCGTGTGGTGCCATTTTTTCAATGCATTAGCTACCCTATCGTTGAAAATAGTCGGCCTCATTGAAGTTCCCATCTGTAATCACGATTTAGTGTTAGAGATTAATCATATATCGATTTGAGACATAATAATAAATGATGAGAACTGAAACATGTATCAATCTATTAGACAATATAATAGAATATCGAAATATCGAAATTAAAGTTTATCCAAATCAACTATATATTATCAATCCTAGTATGAGCTTCCATTTAGATGAATGACCAGACAGGACGCATTGAAAACAAGTTGACCTAGTGATTTATAAATAACTAGTTTGATGAGAAAAGCGATGAGCATATGAATATCTACATATTATTAGTACATGATTGTACCAAACACGACATTTAGGAATCTAGAGATACCTCAGTCACGTTTAGCAAATTGTATTCTACAGGGACGTTGTACTTGTATGCTTACAAAGAGTTTAGCAACTTAGATTATACCTGAGTCACGAGAGCATAGAGAGGTAGGGTGATATAGCTGCATAGAACTTGTATTATTACCCTGTCGTAGGCAACAAGAAAAGTTTAGTGTAAAGGTACAAAACATTACTTAACACTATATGTTAGTGTTGTATATATAATAAATAGTTAGCTGAGGAAGTTAACAGACCCCATGACGATCCTGATTGTAATATCTTCTGTTTTGTGGTGGAAGCAATTTTTTAGTGTGAACTCATACTGCAAAGTTTTAATACCAAAACCTTCATCAACTAATTATTGAAAACACCATCTTTAATATGAAGATTATCCAGCGTTGAAAAATAGAAGCTTTTATTTATTTGAAAAGAGATGGATTGTTGCTCACAGTGCTCCAGACGAAGAAAGCCAGTTGAAATGCATTCTGCAAAAACAAATACATTAAAAAAAACTATTTTTAGAAAAATCCTACATAAATTAAAAGAGAGAGGAAATATAAAAACACACATAAGAGTAAGTTAATTATACCGTGAAAAGAACCAAGTGAATGAGGAAGAGAATGAAACGAGGACGACCAAACCAAAAGAGATCATCGCCCGGTTCAACCACAGGAGCTCCTTTAACCACATCTCCTTTATCTTGAATCCTTAGTCCTAATTTCGATATTATAACTTGAAGTTTTGCTCCTACTATTAATATCACCTTCAGTTCATTAAACATACCAACAATATAATCAATACTCCCTCCATCCCATAATATAAGATTTATATTATGTTTTGATATTTTCAAATATTTTAACTTTATTGAAAATTGGTTAACCAATAATAGTTTACTATATTATTTGTAATTAATTAATTTATAATTAATGTATATTATTTAATAATATTATCTTCTAAAAAGTAAATTTCTTAATTTTTATGCATTTAAACATAATATTTTATATTATGGAACGGATGAAGTATATGTTCACAATCACAATTGCATAACAAAACCAACTGAGCATAATACACCAATTGAATTTTTTTAACTTGTGATGTGTATATAATTACTTACAACCAAAGGGATGAAAGGCAGCCAGAGATACGAAGCCCACCCTATTATAATTTCCAAAAAGAAATGGAAGTTTTATATATATCATTTTCGTCGACATATAATTTGTATGATTATTCAAATTAAACGATAAAGATTTAGGACCAACCATGTGTATTTGTCAATAGGAACAAGACAGCAATGCACCATATCAGTGGGCTGCATTTTCATTCACACTCAAAGATGTTAACAACTAATTTAATAAGATGTTTATAATATTACGGAAAAATAGGTTATTGGAGAATTTTTTTTTTTTTTGAAACACAGATTATAAGAGAAACTGACCTTATGCCGACAACAACCTTGAAATCTTCTTCCAAAGATCTTTGAATGTATTTTTGGAAATCGAAACGAGCTTCACTTCCTGCTGGCAAATGTGCCTGCACCAATTATCCCTTATTCGATTAATAAAGTTTTTTCAATTAAAACTTCAGTTATAGAATTAAATGATTTGTTAGACTCGGATTTGGTCAAATATTAATTAAGGTTTAGAGTATTTATGATATAGAGTCATAGACTCTCATACTATATTAAATTCAGATTTTATTATAGATTTTCAACTTAAGCCGATTATGATTTGGATTCTAATATTATGTTAAATTAATAGATTAGATTGGTGATAATTGCATTGATTCTAATCTTTTATATATTGTTTAATGTTTAAAAAAAAAATTTGATGTGAAATATAATATAGCTAATAATATATAGTAATTAGTAATAAACTATTTGTTTTTGTTGTGTAGGTAATTTTAGTTAAAAGCACAAAGATTAAGAAAGTTATTATTTAAAAAAAAAATATTATTGAATATATAGGTTATATATAGATTAACTAATCATAAATAAGTTTTTTAAACTTTTTGGTTATACTATACCCAATAAATTTAAAATTATGTAGAAATATGAAAACTATTTACATTTTGAAACAAAAAGATTTACCCTAAACTATTTACAGTATCAAATAGAGAGAGTATTATTTACCATGATAAACCCATGTCTTAGTGTAAGATAATCAACTTTTGTCACTGATCCAAAGAACTGTCTGAGGAAACAAGTCTGCATGTCCCCATTTATCGATAAGTTTTGTTGTTATACTTAACCAAATTTAAAATACAAAAAAAAATAAAATCGCCTTCTTAAAATAAAATACATATTAACTATAACCTTACCATCCAGAGTGTAACGGAAGACTTGCTCCATACATTCAAATGTCTACGTCCAAACGATGTATCTCTAGCAAATCTGAACCTCTCTGGATCTACAATATTTAAACAACCAAATTGAATTTGAATTAATTAAACCAGAGGGCAGACAAAAATAGTTAATTTAAAAAGTGAGGGTATTTTCTTTAGTTAAATTGTTTATTCATGAGTCAAACAAAAGGCGCTTGCCATCGGAATATTCCACTAACAAAAGAACAATTCATAACTAAACTGTCTAAACAAGTCCGATTCTTTAAGTCAATGAAAAACAACCAATTAATTAAGTAAACCAACTTGATTATGTAAGTTGCCAAAGTCATACACCCACGAAAATATTATATCCGACCAATAGTCATTTTATTTATAGACCCAATTAATGCAGCCAAAAAGAAACTCTATGGCAATGAGATATATAATGGCTATCCTACCGTTGGCATATTGGTATTCAATTGTTTTGGTCTCTTTCTCCCATGATTTCCATTTCTTCATCTGCATATTATATTTTATATATCACAAAACTAAACACATACATACATAGTTATACATGCACTTGTGAAAAATGTATGGAAAGATCATTCACCTTGGTCTTCCCCAAAGCATAGGTTGTAATACAGTAAAGAATATGAAAAACAGCGAGCACAAAAATGAATATATGCAGCTGGTGGATACCATACGCGGATACTAATGCTACTTTCCCCTGAAAAATAATAATCAAAACCAATAAAATAAGATTTAGATTCCGATAGTAGTTGTTAAACAAAAGGAGGAAACATTGAAAATGTAAAAAGTAATTAGTAACTAAATAAAATATAAAACATGCCTTTTCTGCGCATTTGTCATAACCCTTGGTGGCTAAACTTCGACGAGGACTATAAAAATCATTGGAGTCATAGTCTTCAAGAATCTTACGACCATCGTCGATATAATCTTGACCATATTTAGCCAGCTCTTGTGCCCTACTACAAGGATGCCAAGTAGCAGCAGCTCTATTTGGGATGCAAATTTCGGAGACTGGTGTTTGTAACACAACAAGTAGAAGTGATATGAATCCCAGTAGCATCAGTTCTATTTTCATAGCAAACCAAAAAAAAAGTTAGTTGGAAAAACAAATAGGGAAATATAGATAAGATTGTGATTTGAAATGATAATAATCTTTATATAGAAGAGTAATGAAACTTGCCTGCTTTAACCTTTTCAAGAGCTTCATACAAAGCTTTCTTGTGCTTCTTCTTAAACCACTACAAAGATTAAAGAAAAAGTAGAGATTATATGAGTTACCGACTAAATTTTTCTTATCTAAGAAAAAATAGAAGATGTAATAAGCTTTGAAGGCTTGCACAATCAAATTATTGTATATTTCTTATTACTTGGAGAATAGAAAAACAAAATGAAGATTTGGACAATATAAAGATGGAAAAGAGAAGAAGAAATATACATACATGACCAATAAAGTGCAAGAAATATTCAATTAGAATAGAGATGAAAAGAATAACGAAGCAAACAACAGCAACAGCCCATGTTGGTGTCTCCTCTAATGATCTCTCTTTTATTGCCATTAATTACTTTCACTAGCTAAACCTTTTAAAGTTTCTGATATGTATACAAGCTTTCAGGGTTTCTAAAGTTTTATCTATAAGGGGAAAAGGAGAAAGAAAGTGATATGGCTTTTGTTTCTGTTATGGGTCTATATATACACACAAGTTGCAATAAAATATATTTTTTTATAAAAAAATTAACAAAAAAGTTAAAAAGCTTATATACAGTTATTTCTTCGCAAAGAATACATAAGAAAGTCAAACAAGTGTAAGCCGCAATTATTTATTAAAAATTTAGGAAAACGAAGACTTTTTGACTAAGTTCGGATTAATTTGATTTTTAGTTTATTTAATAAAAAAAATTATCAAATTAATCCGAAATAAAGTTTGGTTAGGTTCAGTATTCGGTTATTTCGATTTTTGAAAATTTTACCTAATTTTATTTGATTTTGGTTAGTTTTGATATAATTTTGCTAAAATTTTGGATAAATTCAGTTATTGGTTAATTGGTTATTTTGGTTAGTTTGATTCAAAATTTAATTAATTTGGTTCGGATTTTTGGTATATTTTTGGTATATTTTTTTTAAAAAAAAGCTAAAATAACTGGTTACTGAACCAAACTTAGAACAAATTTTTTTAGAAAACTTACCGAATAAAACTAAAATTTTAATTGAACTAACCAGAAATTTTGGTTCTGCTCGACTCAAAATCCCATGCCTGGTTTTGACTAATTCAAAGGTAAGGACTTGTGGTGAATATTAGAAAAAAAGAACCGAGATGAATAGACTTTGTGGGACTTGTAGCGCCGTGTGAACGACCGCTTCTAATCGCATGTCTTAAAATTCAATTATAAAAATCAAATAAAATGTTCGGTCGTTGTGAAAAAGACCGAAAGTTTGGTGATGAGGCCACATTCATCATTATTGTATATCTTATGACTTTTTAGTTTTTTACAACGACCAAATAATTTTGTTTTGGCAGTTATTACGAATGTCAATGTTTATAACTAACCAAAACATATTATAATATATGAATTATATTCTTTCAAAAGAGAAATACATCAAGTGGCATGGTCCAATGATATTGCTTGACTGGTAGAGAACCTTTTGTGAATCAAGGCTAGGAAATAAATATTACCACATTTACTGTTAGTAACTTATTGTTCTTTATATTTCTTTAAGAATTTCTGATGTAAGTAATTAAACGAAACATAGCTACTTTGGGGTTTTGGCAATAAGAAAAGGTGGCCACGCATTAACGGGGATGAATTTGAATTAGTCATATATATGGGTTAAGAATAATATCCCTTCGCATTAATTAATATACAATTATATAAGCAAATAAGTTACTCCATTCTTGTTGACCCAAAAAAACTAATTAATCCTGATAGATGACCTCTTAAAACATGAGTTTTTAACGTGAAAACAAATATTTTGGTTTGGAGTGGTAATTAAAAAAAATTCATGATAGTGCCCCCAGTTGAAAATTTTCAAGGCATCCAGATATAGCAGTTGTGGGACACTTTCATAAGATTTACTAATTATCAAAGAAAAAAAAGCGAATTACTCACTGGAAATCAAAATATAACTGGGGGCACGTGATCCCGTTTCATCTCCACGAGAAATATGATTGGAGATATGATCGAGCCATAATCTCTGTGATTCTATAAACATTGACAATAACTCATCTTCAAGGAGATTAACAAAACTTATCCGGAACACTAATTTAGCAAGGAAAGAGCGCAAAAATATTCAAGAATTTTATGCAAATATTGAAATATAGTTAAAGCATTTTTAGTATTTTGGCATTAATCGGTTTATCTACAAAATTCTTTTGGCATTAACTGTTTTATTTATAAAGATAAAACAAAGTGACTTATCTTCTTACCATTTCCTGCACATCTTCATGTATAAATGTAATATCTCTTATAGTGATGATTTAAACTTGTATATTTCATTTGAAAATGGCGGTAGGAAATTTCACAAATAAAACTATTTACATAAACCAAACCATTTTGATTAATCATTTAGCAATAAAATGTTGATTTAAAATTCAACATTGTTGATTTAAAATTCAACATTTTATACTTTTATGAATGTTTTTAATAGGTGAGTTTATATTTTCTCCTTTTTGGAAATATACTTTACATTCTAATAGATATATAACCCGTCCAAAACAAACCACACGTCTTATCAAATCAAAACAAGAATCACTAAATCTAAAAACTCAAATATTAAAAATAAATCAGTTAGATCTATTCTGGATATTAAAATTTTAGTAAAATACTGAGTTCGGAAGTGCTTTAAATCCAATCTAAATCGTGAAGTTAAAACTTAACCAGTCCTGAAAATTTGAAGTACGTTCGTTTGACTACGATAAGATTTTCTGGAAACAAATGTGGTCTGCCTTTCTTGATTGACTAATTAAATAAAATATGATCATTTGGTTACGTGACTAAAGAAAAAGCTAACGGTATTTAAGCTTTATAAGTTGATTAAAGTATTATTATTTTTTTCTTACTTCCAGTTTTGATGGAACAAGCAGCATACTAGGACAACGCCCATGATTGTCCACTCCATTTCGATATGACTTTTAAGTGACGGTCCAACATTACTTTTATTCTAATCATTTTTCTTTTTATAAGTAACAAATAATACTTTATCACTAAGCCAATACGGTAATGCCTCGTAGAATTCAGTTTTAATTTAATATTGGAAAGTTGAATCGGACAAACACTATATCATCCTTATCTAGTATTATAATATATAATGTAATCAAGTTTAAAATGTAAAAACTAAAATTATTCACAAGACATATGACTTTCGAGTCTCTTATGATTTTTATATAGTTTGTCCGAAAAATAATTATTTCTTTCCATTTTTCTCTCTTCGTTTTCAAACTTTTTAATTCTAATACTAAAAATTTGGTAAAATATAATTGATAAAGATGGCTTTAGACTAATGTTAATATAAAATTAATTGTATTGGTTTTCGACAGAGAAATTCTCTTAAATAATTCTTTTAAGTTTGTTTTTCATAAAAAATAGTTTTGAAAGAAAAAATGATAAAATAGGTTTTTTAAAAGCTAAAAATGCATTTATATGCATTTATACCCTTAGGGTTAACTAATTTAGATTTAGGGTTTAAAGTTAAGGGGTGAGTTTGGGGATAGAGTATCAAATTTCAAAAAAAAAAAAAAAAAAAAAAAATTTCAAAAAAAAATTATTTTAGTTTATTTTATTTTTTAAAAGCTATTTTTGTGACAAAAAATTTTAAAAAAATATTTAAGAGAATTACCATTTTCGACACTGGTTTCCGAGAATTTTTTTTTTTTTTACGTAAGCGATATAAAGTAAACTTCACCAAGTAAATTCATTACCAAACCTTAATTTATGTTATAGCCTTATGGTCTTCTTACTCCTTTTCATGTTACGGAATTTGGATTTTTAGCATAGACTATTCTTTTTAATATGTTATATACTTTGTTTACCCAAAAAGGTTAAATCTCTCTCCACGAATTTACGAGTTGGAACTTCAATGGACTAGTGTACTTTTTAAATGGTATTTAATACGGAGTAATTTTTATTTATTTATAATAAGTGATGTTCTTATAATTTTAGATAAAATTTAATATTATTTAAAATTTATAACTAATTATAAAATGTTATATTTTTGGCTGAATTAATTTTATGTAATATTATTTTATATAATCAAAATAAATTGTATAATAGTTTATATTTTTCTAATATTTGTAGAAAAATCTTAAACACAAAATAATATAGATGGAAAAGTAGGTTTTTATTCTTTAAGATTAAATAAAATTATACTTAAACCGTTTAATGAGACAAAAGATTAAATGATCGATAGTCGGAGTCAACTCAAATCATATTGACTTTGCCATTCCATAATTTATATCGATTTTAAGTTCCAATGAGTTGACCCTCTCTGGTATGTTCGTGGTACAAAATCATGTGTCCATCTTTTCATTGACCATAGTTGCAATTTTCAATCTTATAACAATCTCAAATGGTTTCTTCTTTGAATCTTGTGTTGCTTATCCACATCATCATCCAATATAAAATGTTTGGCAGTCATCTCTATAAACGTGTCGTTCCCTTGTTTTTTTTTCTGCAAGTTGGGAAAATAACAACAAATAATATTGATTAAGCTTAATTTTCAATTATATTGAGATTTAACTTCTACGCATATTTAGTTTATTACATAGATTGATAGATATAATTTTCTGCAAGTGGGACAAATAACAATAAGTAATATTCAATATTTTCAACAAATAGTATACAATTCTTCTTACGTAACTAGAATTGTACACACTCCAGATTAAGTAACACGACTTGGCAATTTCATGATTTACATTATTGTTATACCTGTTTGAGTGTCCTTTAAGTTTTATTAAAGAAACATGTATAAAAATTATGTAAATTTCTTATTTAGGACAAGAAAATGTTCACTGAAGTTTCCTTTTTAACGATACTAATTAAACGTGCTTAGTTACGAAAGCTTTGGCTTATAGGAAGCGTCAAAGTCGAATATACAAAAACCAGAACTAGAAATAAGAATCGAAGCCAAATTACTAACGGAAACTATTATTCAACACGACTATGCTTTTCTTGACAATTGTTTTATTATACAATTATTTTTCTGTGATTGTATGTCGTAGTTTTGTCACTGTTGTGGCAATAAAAAGACAAAAACAAAATATACACAGTAATACAGTATATTATATATAAAGGATATTATTTTGTCCATTTGTGTCTTATTTATTTAAATATTTTTAAAACTAAAGTGAGAATGAATATAAAAATAATAATTTGTTGTACACTATTCTTTTGCTACTCGTAGATAACAAAATTTTATACAATTTGTAGTTTTTGTCAAACAAGCAGCTATTTCACACATACATTGCACATATATACATATATATGATTAGGACCAACCAGACCCATCTTTAGCCATGTGCTAGTAGGGCTTATGCACAAGGTCCTATTTATTCTATTAATTTTTCTTTATGTTTTAAGGTCCTAAATTTCAAAAACAATTTTTAAAAATGTCCATTTCATGTCTAATCAATATCAACCTTAAAATTATTTGAAAATAGTGGGTTTGCATAGGATCTATGTTTACTTTGAGACAGGCCTGGGACCAACATGTTTTACTTTTGCTAAACCGAATCCATTTTACTTTAGATAACCATTATTGGGCCTTATGTATTAATAATTAAGATTGGGCATTTATCAGTCCTAACCAGATATGTGGTTAGGTTGGGTTTTAAACTTTCTGTCAAACCCAAAAACTTTTTTTTTTTATGCAACAAAACTCAAAACTTTTAAATTGGATAAAAACCATTAAAACTATTACAAATTGTGTTTATAATATTTATTACATTTGCTTTAATTTATATATTTAAAATGAATAAATATTTTTTATATACCAAATTTGATTCAGTCAGAATATACCCAACCAACCTAATTAGTTATCTGATTAAGTTTCCGACCCTATTTTTATGGCATTGGCATTCATTATTCAATATATAAATATTTTTATTCAAGTATAATTGGTCTATTCGTACATACTTTAATATACAATAATATGAATACTGTATAGTTAACGGATTTCTAATAAAATTTTAGGAATATAAAAATTATCTAAATGCTATAAGAGTCGGTCTCAAATTTTATTAATTAATATGAAACATATACTAATAAATAATAAGAATGTGTATTCTATAACCTTAATTTTTTCTATAATTTAACATAGTAAAAACTTGGGTAGAATACACACCATATTTTGTGTAATATTACATTATTATCTGCTCCTAACCAATCACAATCCTTAAACAATTTTATTTTTTTCTTCTCTTCTCTTTTTTTCTTTTTTTTTCTTTTTCCTTTTCTTCTTTCCAAATTAGATTTACAGGGTTTTAACTAATTAGATTTAGTTAAGTATTAACAATAGAAAAAACACATATATTTTTTTCAAAAGAAAATATAATTTTTTTCCTAAATGTGTAAATTGATCTTAACATAAAAAGATGTTATATACTTATATTGATTTTTATACTATTTATTTGATAAATATAGTATGGTATAGCGCGACTCCGAAGAGAAAAAAATCACAATTTAATCTAAATTATCCTATCAATTGAATATTAATGTTGAATGATTATATTCTTCAATGTTTAGTCTCTTATGTATATATGGCAAAATCATACATAAATAATTGACATCTCATATTTTAGCCTAGATGGTTCTATAGAAAATAGATTTCCTGTAGTAGGCTAGTAGCTTTTTATTTGGCTGACTGTCAATAATTCTACAGAACCAATTTGGATGTCGAAAATCTATCTTCAACCTTTACTAGCTTCCCTTATTTTCTCTTATGTTTCCAGACGCTTAAACTCTGCTGCAATTTTTTTAGCTAAATCTGTGTTGTATCATTCGAACTCTGTACTGCTACGTTAATCTCGTCTATAAAATGTGTTGTCTGTTCAAAGAAAAAGAATAGCATCGTTGCTTTCTTCCCATGTTATTCCAGCTGGAGTTTCTTGAAACGTCCCACTTCTCGCATTGCCTTGAATGCTTCCAATTTTGTAGCTTACCTATTATCTAGTTTTTCTTTCTTGTGTATGACAAATTATAAATATAAATGTCAATATTTCAATGACATTTGAGAAGTAGCATCTTTTATAAAGGAGATTTTCCACATAAAATGTTAAAATGAATTATTAACAAAAGTCTTTTAGATATTCTAAGCAAATAAAAATGTCGCAAGGGACTACTTTGCCTGCCTCTTATTGTTTACATTTTGTAGAAATTAGGTATTTAAGTTTTTGCAACTTTAAAAATTACTTAAGTGATAGTATATATAGTATTAAAAGTTCAAAACTTACAAATATTTTAAGAGGTTTCTAAAAACTTTTGAGAATATTTTATTTTCTATAAACATTGTGAGAGTTAATGAAGTATTTTGTTAGTTTTCAAATAAAAATTATAGGTCGTAAATTACTTTTTGTAATTTTGAAAAAATTTAAAGTTTTTTTTTAAAATTAAAATCCTATTTAAATGAAAAAAAAAATCGTATGGTTTATAATAATTGATCAAACGATTGAAATATGAAAGTTTTATTAATGATAATTTAGTAATTTTCTATTTTTTGGATTATGTAAAAATAAAAGTGGTTGTTTTAAAAAAAAATTTAGTGGATAGTCTGTTATATGAGAATTTAGTCCTTTTTAACTCTTCACATATCATCTAAGATTTACATTACGCAAGTGTAGACCGACAATAAAGTCCAAGTCAGACGTGAGCCAAGTCTAACCACTTGCAATAATTTAGTTCTTTATCCTTTAATGATTTATTCAAAGTTGTCACTTGTGGCTCACAAAATCATACTCATTGGTTGACCCCTGAGTCCATGACCCTTACCTATCTCCAAATTTTACCCTTTCACTACTATCCAAATCTCCTAGTATTGCTTTTCAAAAAGAAAACAAGTGTGATGATGGACTGATGGGTTTCAAATTTAATAGCCTTACATAGTGAACATATAATATGTTTTTACAAATTAAACTACTTCACCATATTTTCTTATCTAGCATATCTTTAACAGTCATCTACTTAACAGATTCCCCTCCTTTGCCTAAGACTTTGCAATTGATATTATCCTCTTTTTGCTTCCTCCACCGTCGATCTTGGCGCTGCCATTTCCATCTCTGTGGCCAATGCTTTTTCTCTAAACTTCTTGTAGATATCACTTTTGTAAAACTTCCTGGTCCGAATCACCAAAATCATCGAGACCAATACACCAAACAAAGTTACCGCGGTAATTATAATAAAAGATAATTTAAAACAAGCAGTGCCCGTGCAAGTCAGATCTCTCCCATCGATTCTAGGTATCTTTAACGCACTGTTCTGCTTCTCGGCCTCCACGTCGTACAAATAACCAGCCACTCGAACGTTTAGCAAGTAAGAACCGATAGGACTTGCGACCGAACCAAAGTTATACAACGTAGAGTAGTACTTAAGCCCGAAAATCTCGGAGATGATAGCAAATAAGAGCGGCCATTGCGCACCAAAACAAAACCCTATGATGACCGATGCAACGTAGAGTCCACCAGGGACGTTAAAAGCAATGAGAAGGTGACCGGCGCAGGAGAAGAGAAGGATCAATGTGAGCATCAAAGGCCTTGGGAATCTATATTTGATCAAGAAGATCTCAGAGACAACACCTGAAACTACACGACCAAAGTAGTTCCATATGCTTACAAGGGAAACAAACGTGCTAACACTTGTCTTTGGATAACCTAATGAGCCTCCGATCTGACCCAAGTTGTCTATAGCCGTTAAGGTCCCTCCCACGCCACATATGGTAGCTAAGAACAAAATCAACATGTCCACGCTAAACAACGCTTGCAAGATCGTATAGTCATCTCCTCTCTCCGGTGGACTAAACATAGTCGTCCAACACGACGCCGTTTTAACACTCTCCGTTGACCTTTCATTATCATCTTTGACCTCTGATGGGTCTAGGTTTGGTTTCTCCGTGACGATATTGATTGGTGCTGGATCGTTTAAGGTGACTTGTTTATCACTCCAAAGCTTCTTTTCTTCCCATACGACAACTAAGATCGGCAAAAGAAGCAAGATGATCACCACGGCGGCGCTGCCTCCGTACTCGCTCCGTGTAAAGCCGGAGAGTTTGTCTGTGATGATGGCCACCATGAGAAACGTGGCGAGCCCGAGAGATATGTAGAGGAAGTTATAAAACACCTTTAGCTCATTTGTCTGTCTCACCACTTTCATATTCCTTATCGTTCTCAAGAAAGCAAAGGAGACTGCTGCAGGTAACCAACCTACATATATACAATAAATATTTCATTAGTTATTATTCGTTATTCACAAAAAAAAAGAAAAAAAAAAAAGAGATTTATTAGCTTATGTTTTCCCTTTTTCTTGCGATCATATTCTATCAAGAACATATAACAATAATCAATGTTGTAAAAATCGGTTTAAGCGGCATTTAATCAGCAAATTGCCCGTTTAGGCACTAGTCACTTCCTACAAATTAAGCGTCTAATTAGTTTAACAATTTTTTTTGAACAATTGAGCTCTGTTTCATATCATTAACCATATGGTTGCATAAATTTATTTAAAAGCTGTACGTAGTTTACCAATCATCAAGATGAGAGACTTGGTGTCTTCTCCATAAAAGGCATGGTAGAGCTGTGTAATAATGGCGCCACTAAGACCAACATACCCCTTAAGAATCCCCAAGACAACACCACGTGACTCGGGGAAGTTCTTAACGCACGTGACGAGCGATCCAGTATTAGCAAACGACTGCGAGTTGGCTCCAACGCAGATGTAGAGACACATGTGCCAAACTTGAGGCTTAGGGATACGTTTAGTGACGGCGAGCCAAATCATGAAGTAGCCAAAGAAGTTAAGTATAGCTCCAATGATGAGGATGAACCAAGGAGGAGTCACCTCGTTGATTAGACCCGCGAGGACTCCAACGTTGGCTCCTAGATCTTTGAAGAAACTGAGGAGGTTAAGAGTTGTTTGGTCGTAACCTAAGGTTTTCTTGATATCGCCTGAGTAAAGACTGAACATGTAAGTGGCTCCAGCCGCCGACATGATCCACAGACTCCCGAAGAACATAAACCATCTTCCGGTTAGGATTTGGATGGTTAGCCTCTTCACTGAGCCGCCGGGACTTGCAGCCACCATTTTTTTTTTTTGGGTTTTAGGAGAGAAGTGTGTGTGTGTGTGTGTGTGTGTGTTCGAGAGGGTTGCTTCTGGTTGGAATATATTAGCCACGAAGTGTGCGTGAAAGAAGGAGGGAGAGAGAGGGCAAAGAACGTTGTTGTTGATGTTGACTTGTAGAGTAAATAGAGTTAGAGAGGAGAAGGTTGGACGTAGAAGCTATGCTTTATCTATTTACAAATACTAAATAGATTTTATATTACATAAAGTGGCAATAAATTCAATGCATGGAGTGGATGATTATTCTGGTAATGAATTTAATACTTAGAAACATGACTTAGAAATTTCTGTAAGGATGTTGACTATAGTAGGATGAAGAAGAAAAGAAAGGTAAAAATTTACATTTATGGAATCATAAAGAAAAATATATTTATATTTGACCAAAAAGATATTTATAGAGACAGCTGTATATTAGGTGGGTGGATACAATTAGAAGGGTTGACTGAGAAATACAAATTTAAATGTCTAAGAGAATCTACCATCTACAGGACCTTGATTTTAGATTTATAATGCACATATATTAATACAATATTTAGTTTTGTATATTTTTTAAATAAAAACATCATTAACTATATATTTAATTATATTTTAACTAATAGAAAATAAATAAAAAATTATACTCCCTCTGTTTCACAAAGAGTGTCATTTTACCATTTTTTACTTGTTACACAAAGAATGTCATTTTAGATTTTCAATGCAATTTATAGCTTCATATTAATTGCAAAATGTATTGATCTTATAAATAAACCTATTTATCTCAAATCCTATTGGTCAAATAAGTGTAATTAATACAAACATAAATGCATTTTAATCATTTTCTTAATATGTGTGAAATGTGTCCAAGTGACACTCTTTGTGAAACGGAGGGAGTATAACATATAAAATTAATAAATTTTGTATTAAAATTTAAAATAATATTTTTTAAAACAATAATTTTACTTAAGATCAATAATTAAAATGAAGCGGAAGAGTAACTTATAAAGTCGTCAATTTGTTTCGTCGATATTTGATAAGAATAGTGATAAGTTATGTTAACAGACGGTTTAAGTCATTATATGTTTATATGTTTATACAATATCTAGGTGTAAAGACACCATATGAATAGTGATTGATGAATGGATTCGGTTGACGTTAGTCATATAAATTATTGATGAATGCAATTAGCACCTGTCAAATATTTTGGACAAGCATTCACATTGCAAACCAGAAGTAGGTTTTTCAGATACACATAGTAAACTGAAGTAGGGTAGCAATTAGCACCTGTCAAATATTTTTGGACAAGCATTCATGCGCGTCACTAATTAGATGACGAGGCATTTGGCTACCTTAAGAGAGTCATAGTTACAACAAACAATTAGGTGTAGAAGTTGGAATCACCTTATATGTCATCGAATATAAGTTCTTAAGGTTCCTAAATTCTCTTGAAATAAGGTGTTTATAGTTTCACATACTTAATAGTTTGATTGTTCCAAACGTAAATGCGTTTCTATTTTGTTAGTCATATGTAATTTTACTTACTTTACGTTTATTAATTGTAAATGTTGTTTGATGGAAAATAAGATAATGTACCTCTAGTATATAAAATTATAAATTATATTTCTTTTAAATTAAATTCAAACAATACTGAATCAAATTCTCTAAAATTCTTATTTTCAAAACATTTTTTTTGAATAATCAAGGATGTTTGGTGAATCAATGCCCAACCCAATTAATCATTTGGATATCTCTTAATATTTTTTCAAACTCCACGTACCACTCGACCAACGTTTGTGTAGTTATTTTTCAGATTTGTTGAGTTTATTTCAACTTCTAATCAAATACTATCTAGAAAGTAATTATACAGGCTGTCACGAAAACTACAGGATTCCTTTTCATATAATCTTGTGAATCATCCATGATAATAACATTTTCCGAAAATTTAAAATATAGTATAGTAGTTGGGATGAAAATTAATATCGACGTTAGTTGTCTATATACAACTTTATCAATGTGGGACATGAATTATCAAATATCCCCTTTTCTCTTAATTTGACTTTTTCAATAACTCAATTTAACTTCCAGTAACGCTGTTTTTTTTTGTTCTATAGTGTGTCAAACTCATGAAAAACAAAAAGGAGTCAACGAATATATTATCTGAAAAAAACATTTTTCTTCTTATCAGTGTGTCTCGATGCATTGTAATCTTAACAAGCAAGTACAAAAGCAATAAAATGCAAATGCAAAATTCTTAATACGTAGTGCTGATTGGCAATAATTTTCACATTTTTCTTACATTTTTTTTTTGGGGGTTATATTTTTGTCAACAATTTGTATCTATTAGTTAACGAAAACTAATCCATTGAGTACATAGACAAAGACAAATCCAGTTATAGAAAAAGCAACCCATACTTGAGAAGTACTCAAGATAAATACGTTCTATCTATACCAAGGATAGCAAAATTCCAATAAAAAGGAAACGTTCATCGATTTTCAAATATTTAAAAGGTAATTTTCTAAAAAATGAAACTGAACTTTGTTTATAATTTAGATTAAATTCTCAAAGTTGGTTTGAAAAAATTGATTAGAATAATATTGTTTCGAATATAGTCTTAATAAATAATACAAGTTCTTTCTCAAAATAAAAATAAAAAGAATACAAGTTTAATATGTCAAACATAAAATAGTGTTGCCAACAACTAACTCTTATAAGAACCATTTTGGAATCACGAACAAACAGGTCTAACTAAACTAATCACACCACGTTTAAAAACTGATAACAAAATTTTTATTTCTATTTTAATCTGACACGAAACTTATTTATATTATTATATAGTCATGATTAGAAAACTTAAAAAAAAAATAATAATAATAATCAGACAGCAAAACAGCAGGACTATAACATGATTGTCCATCTCATGTTATAATGGATTTACTAATTCATTTGTCTGATCTTAGATTTTCAATGCTTGATGAAGATTTTGAGTATAATAATTGAATTTTCCCTTCATTGGATAGTAGCTCTAAAATACTGACTATGATATGACGTACATTTAAGGACTCCCTCGCACTTGTAACATGTTTGACTTTTAACACAAATGCATTGAGTTTTTCTTCTTCTAATTGTATATATATATATTATATGAAAATGATTGCTAAGATAATTTAGTTACATGAGCTAAATCAAAACATGGGCTTGTGATTTAGAACACATGGGCTTCTGTCGAGCTAGAACCTAAGCATATTAATTGTATCGTCATAGGCAAGTAATGCTTTTTTGGATTATTACTTTACACTTTTTTTTCTTATCGCCCATGGAACCGTTCCAGTTTGTAACTAAAGCCGTAGAGATCGTATGTGTATGCAAAATGATATATAAAACAGTAACTTCGTTTTATTTCTTTCTTTTCTTATGAGATCATCTTAGGCTTAGATCTCTTTATATAAGCAATATAAATCTTTTTCTTCTCCTATTACATCATGAACTAGGAATCTTAACTTGTATCCTAATCCTATTAGTTATTCAAACTTTCCTTTTATGAATAACTTGTTTTCTAAGTAATCTTCTTTGAAGCTTATCCAACATTCTCCCTTCTAAGCTTCAAGCCATCTTTGCTTAGATCTTGAACTTGAATCAGCTCTCTCATTTCTTTGAACTTGCTTCTTGCCAATGCTTTAGTTAGGATGTCAGCTTTCTGCTCTGCTCCAGGAACATGCTCAACGTCAATCTCGTCTTGCTCCACTCGTTCTCGAATGAAATGGTATCTTTTATGGATGTGCTTACTTCGACGGTGAAGTACGGGATTCTTGGCTAGTGAGATAGCCGACTTATTATCCACACGAATCAATGTCTTCTCCATCTCTTTCCTTGTAATCTCACTCATCAAGTCTTGTAGCCAAACCGCCTGTTTTGCTGCTTCCGTAGCAGCCATGAACTCTGCTTCACAAGAGGATAAAGCTACGGTGTCTTGTTTCTAAGAACACCAAGTTATTGGTGTTTCTCCGAGACAAAACAAGTGTCCTGTCGTGCTTCTTCCATCGTCCGAGTCCGTGTTATGACTGCTGTCACTGTAGCCCACGAGTCTCATTGATCCTCCTTGATCATAAGACAACCCGAATCCGACTGTTCCCTTTAGATACCTCATCACTTGCTTCAGAGCACTGCCATGCGAGGTCCTTGGCGATTGCATGTATCTACTCAAGATACCAACAGAGAACGCCATATCTGGCCTTGTGTGCATAAGATACCTTAGACAGTCAATTCTTCGTCGATAGCTTGTTGCATCTATCTCAGGTTCGTCCAAACCTTTTGAAAGTTGCAGACCAAAATCCATTGGTATGGACATTGCGTTAAAATCCTCCATTGCTGCTTCTTTCAATACTCTTCGTGCATAGGCTTCTTGGTTGATCATGATGCACTTAGAACTTTGTCTTACTTCCAGTCCGAGATAATAGGTTAGCATCCCCAAATCAGACATCTCAAAGTTCTTTGACATGTTTAACTTAAACTCAGATATTTCCCTTGTAGAGTTACCGGTAATGAACAAATCGTCAACATAGATTGCCACGACAAGGAGCTTACCTTGACAGTCTTTACGGTAGACTGAGCTTTCCTTAGAGCACTTTTTGAATCCTAGTTGCTTGAGAGTCCGATCAAGTTTTGTGTTCCAAGCCCGGGGAGCTTGTCTTAACCCATACAAGGCTTTGGACAGTTTGAAAACCTTATGCTCTTCTCCCTTCTTTTCAAACCCTTCAGGCTGAGAAACATAAACTTCTTCATTCAACTCACCATGTAAGAATGCCGTCTTGACATCCAGATGATGAATCTCCCATTTGTTTGCAGCAGCTAACCCAATTAGAAGTCTTATTGTCTCTAGTCGAGCTACTGGAGCAAATACTTCATCAAAGTCGATTCCGTGTTCTTGTACGTAACCTTTAGCTACAAGTCTTGCTTTGAATTTGTTGATAGATCCATCAGCGTTTCTTTTAATCTTGAAGATCCACTCGAGACCGATGATCTTTGCCCCAACCGGCTTTTCTACTAGCATCCATGTATTATTTATGTTGATCGAGTGGATCTCGTCTTTACATGCATTCGTCCATCGTTTATCTTCTTTTGCTTCGAGAAAGTTCTTTGGTTCATCGTTTATAACATGAAGTAGTAGCTCACTTTCTATCTCAGCGATTAAGATGTAATCATCTAGATAACTTGGTTTATTTGTTACACGAGTTGATCTTCTTGTTCCCTGACTTTCATCTTGCACGTTTTCTACTTCATCATGGGTTGACTCTGTTTCTTCGTCTAGATTCTCTGTTTCTGTGGTAGTATTTTCTTCTTGTTGTGTTCCACTGACGTACGGACCACTTCCTTCGTCCTGTGTTGATCCCCACGTCATGTGAAACGATCCAGCACTGTTTTGTTCTTCTGTATTGTCTCCCTTCCAATTCCAAGCTACTTTTTCATCAAATATCACATCTCGGCTTACCACAATTCTCTTATTGTTAGGACTATAAAGTCGATAGGCTTTCGAGCCAGGCTCGATACCGAGATGAACAAGTGCTTGCGAGCGGTCATCAAGTTTTTTCAAGTGAGCCGAATCAATATTTGCGTGTGCCACACATCCAAAGACTCTAATATGACCAATACTAGGCTTTCTTTCCTTCAGGCTTTCGTATGGTGTTTGGTTCTTTAGAGCTCTCGTGGGAACTCTGTTTATTAGGTACGTAGCATGACGAACTGCTTCTCCCCACATGTAGTTAGGGACTTTCATTGCTTTTAACATACTTCGTGTCATCTCCATAAGAGTGCGGTTTCTTCTTTCGACGATGCCGTTCTGTTGCGGAGTGTATGGCGCTGTGAGATGTCGCTTAATACCATTCTTATTACAGAAATCTTGAAACTCCCTTGATGTAAACTCTCCTCCTCGGTCTGTACGAAGTGTCCCTATTGTCTTGTTTACTTCTTTCTCGACGAGACTCTTAAAAATTTTGAATTTCTCAAAAGCCTCACTCTTATCTTTCAACAAGATAGACCACATGTATCTCGTACAATCATCGATTATGACGAATACATACCGATTACTTGCAGCTGTAGCAGGTGATATCGGACCACAAAGATCAGCATGCAAGAGTTCTAACGCCATAGATGCTCTGTAAGTTGTTGCCGAGGGGAAGCTGTGTCGTGTCTGCTTTCCAACTAAGCATGAGTCACATAACTGCTTGACTTCTGTTATGTCTGGTAGTCCTTGAACCATTTTCTGTGTTGACATTGCTTGAATTGTTTTGAAGCTTATGTGTCCAAGGCGTGTGTGCCATCTCCACGGTTCTTCCTTTAGCTTTGTGAGAAGACAGATTGGTTTCCCAACCTTGAGAGGGATCTTGTATAAGCGATTAGGCGACCTCAGAACTTTGGCTAGAAGTCTTCCGTTTGGATCCCTCAAGGTTAAATAATCTTCACGCATTCGTACGTCGCAGCCTTGCTCTGTTGCTTGTCCCAAACTGAGAATGTTACTTCTCAATTCCGGTATATAATAAATATCAGTAAGGAGACGTTGTTCTCCTGTCTTGGCTTCAAACAATATTGATCCTTTCCCGTCGATGCTAACACATGATCCATCTCTGAACTTCACTCTTCCTTTGATATTATGATTTAACTCCGAGAAGTATGCCTTTTCTCCAGTCATATGATTACTCGCGCCATTGTCTAAGTACCATATGCCTTCTTCTTTCTTGTTAGTCTCAAGTGCTTTGGGTATGACTTTTTCTTCATTCAGGAATACTACTTCATGCATATAAAGTGCAGCATCCGCGACCTCTGTTTCAGCTTTGTTTAACTCTTGTTTGTCTTCTTTCTTCTCCGGACAAACAGATTTGAAGTGTCCCTTTTTCTTGCAGTTGAAGCATACGATCTGGGAGTAGTCCCTCTTCTCTTTGTTCCGCTCGCCAAATGTGCTTCTTCCGCGTCCTCTCCCATAGTTATTTCGACCACGTCCACGATTCCAACCTCTTCCTTGTCCTCTTGAGTTCTGATCATACGAGTTCTCTGAGCTAGAGAACAGAAGGTTTGTTTGTTGCTCATGAGAATCTTTGGGTTTGATTCGTTCTTCATAAGCTTTAAGTCTCCCGATAATGTCTTCAAACGTAGTTTTATTCAGATCCAGCATTTGTTCTAGTGATGCAGTCATATGAATAAACTTAAACGGTAGACTATCAAGAAATTTCTTCACAATTTTTGGTTCTTCGATGCTTTGTCCTAACGATGCTGCTCTTGATGTGAGTTCGGTTATTTTTCCAGAGAAATCATCAATAGTATCTGAGTCATTCATTCTCAGACGATCAAACTCATTCATCAATGTTTGTAGACGAGCTGTCCTTACACGTTCGGCACCGAGATTTCTAGTCTTGATGGCTCCCCAAATATCCTTAGGAGAGTCATCTTCTCCAATTTGCAAGATCAGATTCTCCGGTAATGATTGGAAAAGGAGTGCGGTTGCGATATCGTTCTTCTCTTCTTCGTCGCTTCCAGGGTCAATCGTCTCCCATACCTTATGAACTCTTAGGAGAACTTTCATCCTTTTTGCCCAAACCATATAGTTGGTTGAGCTAAGCATTGGACAGACCACTGTGCTGGGAACTCCTTCTCTTCGTCCAAGCACTTTCGAGTCCATCAAAGCTTTCGTGTCAGCCATGGACACTCTGTTTCAGTTTTGCAATCACACAAAAACACGAGCTCTGATACCAAATAAAGTCGTAGAGATCGTATGTGTATGCAAAGTGATATATAAAACAGTAACTTCGTTTTATTTCTTTCTTTTCTTATGAGATCATCTTAGGCTTAGATCTCTTTATATAAGCAATAGAAATCTTTTTCTTCTCCTATTACATCATGAACTAGGAATCTTAACTTGTATCCTAATCCTATTAGTTATTCAAACTTTCCTTTTATGAATAACTTGTTTTCTAAGTAATCTTCTTTGAAGCTTATCCAACAGTAACCATTGAAGGTTTATTAAAAAACAAGAAATTGACTTTAAAAACTTGGATCGCCCACTGAATATGATTTCATAACAGCTTCTTGATAAGTTCTATTCGTCACGCTCCCAAGTTCACATCTTTGAACCTACATTATATCAAATCATTGCAAAATGATAGCTAGTCTCCAATTAAATTGAATCTCCAAAGAGATTTGGTTTCACTACACATATTTTATTTCAATAAAATTCCAATTAAGAGATTGTGTTTAACCTTTTTGGATATTGGGATCAAGAAAATGAAATATAAGGAAAGACAAAACTGAAGAAATCAATGATGTTTCGCCAAATCAATGACTATGTAACAAACAGAAAAGATAAGGGAAGGTGTGCTATAAAGTAATGTTGGCAATTCATCTTCTTGTTTAATTAATAAAGAAGTTCATTCTTCTCTAAATTAAGTTAATTAGGCTAAATTGGATTTGATTAATCCACGGTTTTATGAGATTTGGTTCTCATGAGTCTTAGCCTAGTGCTGTTTAATCCTTTAAATATATTCATTATAAAGTTTTATTTAAAATAATTTTGACACAATAAATATTACACTTTGACAAAGAAAAAATCACACATATCTTAGGATATAGAATGGACTAGAATGAGGCCGGGTTTTTCAAGAAGATATTAGCTTTTCTTCTTGGAACTCAAAAATCAAAACAATAAATCTATACAAACTAAAACCACTAATTATATTAGAAGATGAATATCTTCAAAACATAAAATCAATATCCTTGAAAATCTTCTGATCAGTTCATCTGTCACCAGATTGCTTGAATGCCACAGTGGGAGCGATTCTGCAGCTCCTCTTCTTGTGTTCTAGCATGAGCTCACCAGCTAAGCTTCTCGAAATTGCTTTCTTCACTGATTTTCTTACCACCGAACAGAACCGATTCCACGTTCTTTTGCTTCAGCATCTCCTCTGCTACTTCCACAAGCATAATCACATTACTTGGACTAGCGTCTGTGTCTATGTTTGGTCTGCACGATCCGAAGCTCGACCCATCCGCCTATAAAATCACCACCCCAATAATGAATCTTCTATTTATAATTTTATATAATGTTTCAACTTCCGTTATCTGATAACTCAACTCTGAGATTTTAACAACTGTAGATAATTTAGTAAAAAAATTAAGAAAACTTTTGGTTTACATAAACATATTTATATTAATTTTTTAAAAAAATTGGGATATATAACCAATGTTTCATCTTGCTATGTTTAGTTTAGAACCTACTCTAGTTGCGAAGTAAGACTATATTCGTTTTTGTATTTGAAGTTTAAAACCAGTGTTTCATCTCGCTAAGTTCAAAACGGCTTTTGTATCAACCGCAACGCAACGCAACGCGTCTTACCGTCCACTGATCTCATCTCCACGTACCGGCTCAGCCCACGTGGCTCTACAAACCTCCCACAGCTTGAAATCGTGGGATCAGCACCGGTTTAAGCGTGTCATTGAGCGTAAGCTCAGCGAATGACTCCTTCGTGGACTTCTCAAGCTTCGAACCGGACCCGGTTTTCATCACCCGGTTTAGATTTATAAAAATCTTTTACCGTTCTTCGCTAGGAATCGCCACGTGTCATCCGCTTTAACGATCGGACGGTCTCCGTCCCTCGAAGCGAAAAGCATCGCCGTGAAAATACCACCGATGCCTGGTCGTCGATACGAGCATTCGGGTCACCCGACTTGGTTTTCAACGCATGCTCCAAGTAAGCCAGATCCTGAAACGACGCCGTTTTTTCTTCCGCACTCGTTTTTCTTGTTTGATTAAATGATGTTTAATAGTGGACGACGGAGATTTTCTAATGGAATCAATTAGGTTTATTGTGTACCCTTTGCATCGTAATCAATTAGGTTTATTAATGTGTATGCAACCTTTTCAAGAGCACACCGCATGCCATGTTGGCGCAGCGTGGGAACTAATTAGTAACGTGTAGAGATATAAATAATAGTTGACGAATGATACAAGTTTGTGGAAATGAATTAATTGATGGGGATGAAAAAAGTCAAGAACACACCATTTTGCTTGCATGTCATGTGCTAGGTAGGCAGGTTATAATAATTTTTAATTTCCAAAAAACTTTTTGCGAAAGTAAGTTACGGTTAAGATGTAAATAAATATATATGCGCAAGTTAGGACAGAACAATGATAAGAAGAGGCAAAAAAGATCGAGATGAAACAGAACATTTACCACAATTCTTACACCTTCTCCTTCTTTGTACTAGTCTTCGTTCTTTTTCATCATGTCCTTTCGATCGACATCAACACTTTGTCGTCGTCAGAATCTCTCACAATCTCAAGCAACAAAACACTTGTTTCTCCTGGTGGAGTATTCGAGCTTGGTTTTTTCAAACCCTCGTCGAAACGTCCGCATTGGTATCTGGGAATATGGTATAAGAAAGTGTCGGAGAAAACCTACGCATGGGTCGCCAACAGAGATAACCCTCTCTCAACTTCCACAGGAACCCTCAAGATCTCTGGTAACGATCTTGTCCTGCTAGATCAGTCAAATAGCACTGTTTTTTTCTTAAATAAGCTCCTAAGTTTTATCTGAAATCAAAAGCCTACTTAAGAACCATTGTTTTTTTCTTTGCTCTGTTGGTTTTATATGTGTCATCAGGGAAAATTACTTGACGGGCAAGAAATTGCAGTGAAGAGACTATCGGAAATGTCAACTCAAGGTACTGATGAGTTCATGACCGAAGTTAGATTAGTAGCCATGCTTCAACACGTTAACCTTGTCCGGCTCCTTGGCTGTTGTGTTTATGAGGGCGAGAAGATGTTAATCTACGAGTACTTGGAAAATCTAGGCCTTGATTCTCATATCTTTGGTTAGTGTCTCAATTTTGTTCTTACTGTTGAATGTCTTGGAAATATGTTAATTAATGTTTGTGAATGATGTGCAGATGAAACCAAAAGCTGTATGTTAAATTGGCAAATGAGATTTGCTATCATCAATGGTATTGCCCGAGGGATTCTATATCTTCACCAAGATTCACGGTTTAGAATCATCCATAGGGATTTGAAAGCAAGCAATGTCTTGCTTGATAAAGATATGACTCCAAAAATTTCAGACTTTGGAATGGCTAGGATCTTTGGACGGGATGAGACGGAAGCTAACACGAGGAAGGTGGTCGGAACTTAGTAAGCTGCATATACTATTAAAGCATCATATCCAATATATATACTGAAACAAAAGAGCTACCTGATAGCTTTTTATATTTTATAATTGTTATGCAGTGGCTACATGTCTCCAAAATATGCGATGGACAGGACATTCTCGATGAAGTCAGATGTGTTCAGTTTTGGGGTCTTGCTTCTTGAAATTATAAGTGGCAAGAGGAATAGAGGCTTATGCGTCTCGGATAGTAATCTTAATCTTCTTGGATATGTAGGGTTTTGAAAGCACCTCTCTTTTATTTGATTGTGTGTCTGACCCCATCCATAATAAATTATCCAAACCAGGTCTGGAGGCATTGGAAAGAAGATCAAGGTCTAGAGATAGTAGACATCCAATATTCTTCATCACCAACATTCATGCCACGTGAAATCTTAAGATGCTTACAAATTGGCCTCTTGTGTGTTCAAGACCGTGTAGAGGATAGACCAATGATGTCGTCAGTAGTTTTGATGCTCGGAAGTGAAGAAGTATTGGTCCCTCAACCTAAAGAGCCAGGTTATTGCAGCGGCAGCAGAACTTTTGTTGATACTTACTCTACTTGGAGTAAACAGCGTGACAATGAATCTTGCACAGTGAACCAAATCACCATGTCAATCATTGACGCTCAGTGATATGATAATATTTCATTCATCTTCTGGTAATCCTTCATTATGGGTTCGTGATTTCAAATCAATTCACTTTCAGCAATATTATAAACCATCTGAACACTAGAAACTACTTCACCTAAATAATATGTTTTTATTACGTCTTTTGTAAGTTCAAGAGCTAGGAAATCCCAAACATTATTCCCATAAATAAAAGCAGAAGAGAGGCATAAAAAGTTTATGTTTAGTTGATGATAGATTGATAATGACTATTTGCATATTTATTATTTTTTACTAGGACCGGCCACGCTACGCGCGAGATTTGATGTATCGGATTTATAAAATATATAATTTTGTCAATTTTTTTTTTATGTCAAATTGGGTGTGAGTATGATTATGTTGTCTTCACCAAACTCCAATTATAGAAGTAAAAATGACTGAATTCTTAGTATTGTCGATGTTTTAATCCAGAGTTGTAAGATTTTATAGTGTTTTAAATATTATAACACTACAAAATACATAAATCAATCGAAATTGATTAATAAAATGAGATTGAGTTTTCAAATACCATAGTTGTTTTCAAAAATGTAAGTAATTGATTTTTGTTATTTTTGTTTTTGGTATTTATGTTATTTATGTTATAATGGATTATTATGGTTACTTTATAACTGTTACATAATTAATTACTTTGAACTTTGAGATAAACTTAATCAATTAATTATTAAATACCAAACAACACCAAAGTGGTTGGTTGCTAAAAGATACATACTAAAAGTTATGTTTTGAAAGCTTCACATTTCCAAGATCCCAAGTCAAAAAGAGTTGGATCAAACAAGGTGGCCGAGAGGGGTCACACAGCTGATCCAAACATCTCATACATATACCCCCATAGCAATTTACAGGACCTTAACTCACTTTCTTCGAGCATGATACAAACGACCACCTCCTTGATGGTAAACAAACCGGTGACGAGATCCACCGCTCTTCCCACTTCCTTCACCTGTGTAACCACTACCCATTCCTCTGCCTCCTCCAGGTGCCCAATTCAGTACTTGTGTCCCTGACATATTAGCTTCCTCTTCGTCTCTCTCATTGTACTCGAGTACTAACCTCTTTATATATTGCTTCTCTTCCAAATCCGCAGCTTCTTTCTGCTTTGTGCTCTGCACTAGCGAGCAATCACTAGGGATCATCATTTGTTTCGTTTGTTGTTTGTTTCTTCTCTTCACTAGGACCTTCACTTGAACTTCTCTTGGCTCTCCAATCTCTTCATCCAACACTTCTCACCGTTTACCCGCCCAAAATGTTGGTGGTCTATTCCAGATCCTTCGAAAACACTCATCGGTATCGTCATGTTCAGTGCTGGTCTACCAAATAACTCTACCTTCCTTTGCTCTATGCTCCCCTGCACGAACAAAACATATTTAAACATGTTCACCTTATAGATTTACATGTCTTGACCTTTCAGATGCATCAATCTACAAGGTCAAATCTGCACTTGCATGAAGTAAAGCCTTGAGTTCTTGATCAAAGTCGCTTGTTCCTCAGGATCTACGGTTATCACCTTCTGCCTTACATGAAAACCATTATCATCGTCAGATCCAGGCCCAATGCCGTCAACATAGTCATCCCCATCGTCACTCTCAGATCCCCGGTCATGATTTCCATCATCCAACTCTTCCTTCTGTCCCGAACCTCTACCAGAATCACAGTCGCTTTCTTCTTTGTGAGCTTCACCATTCTCTCCAATATCTTTTACAGTACCTTTACCGTTAGAAGAAATGCCTGGACGCGTTGTGTCTGCTGCAGAAGCATCTTCACGCTCTTCCAGCTGCAGTATAGCTGCGTTCACCTCATCAATAGTCGCATAACGGGTCGTACTGGGTCTCAAATTGGCAAATAGATCCTGAGGTTAAGACATAAGTCAAGACGCACTTATTTGTTACAAATATCACAGATGAATCTACGTGCTCGTAGTAGTACAGCTCCCCTAAGAATCTCAAATGGGCCAGTCGCTTCTGTTGTGCCCCATATTCATTCAACTCAAGACCAACCCTTATCTCCTCCAGTACCTTCAAGTGAACACAATGTAGCACGTTACTTCAAAAAACAGATGTGATACTAAACATTTGGAAACCAATTTTTATAAATATCTCCCAGAGAGTACTTTCTCCCAGTAAAATGAAAAATCAATATGTATTAGCCTAGTAGATACAATGAAAATCAATATGTATTAGCCAAGTAGATACAATGGACAGAACATACCTCATCAACATCAGCCACCGCAAACTCCTCATGATAGTGACTCAGACCAGAAGTCAGAGAAGCAATTAAGTGAATCTGACCATACTTTCCCTTGTGAACTTTCATAAAGCACTTTAAGATGTATTGCTCACATTCACTCCATGGAAGCTTCCGTAGTTGCTTCAGTACATTCGTAATGGAATCTTTATCAAGATCTGAGAATAGCAGTTTCCGAATATACTGCAGAATTTTGAATAAAAGTATAAGAAAAACCAAAGTCGCCAATACAATTAAACAACATTCGAAACTTGGAAGATGTAGTTTGACGATTGGTTGTTTTTATGTATATATCGAGAAATAATTTAAATAAATTTAAAATGACCAAGTCAAAAAAGGTTTTATCTATCAGAAAAATAAAAACTAGAAATTCTTAAAAACAAATTTTGGTCAAATTAGATACTTTTATATCGGAATTTTAGAAGATACACAACTTAAATTAGATATGTTTCAATTTTTGATTCATCTATAAATATGTTTTTCCGTCTTCGTAATTGTAAAACACCTTTATTTCATTATCTAAGATGAAAAATGATTTTCAACCTTCGCTTATCGGTCTTATGCTTACATTTCTTCTGTTCGGTTTGTATTTATATTTACAATTTTATTTTTATTTTCGATAATCATTTAAAATTAAAATTATTCTGATATCATAATATTTTATATACTGATATAATTTGTATATTGAATTCTATTATGTTCAGTTTAGAAAAGTTTTCCATAATAATCAATGATTTAAAAAGAAGATGTTCATACATTAATTTTTTTACCTATAAATATGCAAAAAGCACTCTCTAAACACATGCTTTACTAAAAACATTATTTTTTTTATTTTAAATACAAAGACTAAATCTGTGTTTTAACTATTATAATTACAGGAGTAATGACGATTGCTCAGAAAAGAAACACTATACCACGTGAAATACCACCTTGTTTTGACCAAATTCCATTCAAAAATGGAATATGTAATCCTACTAAATGTAAAGATGAATATATCAGAAAAAGGAACGGGGAAAGAGACGTTGCGCATGCCATTATCAAATGAAGAAAAACAAAACTTGTAGTCCCTGATTTTTAAACGAAAAAATAATATTTTCAAATAAATAATATTTATATAATATACGCTTTTATTAAAGGAAAAAAAATAATATTATTAATTGTTATTAGTGTTTGTAGCATAATAAAATGTATTATGTTACCAAATATAAATAAAAATAACAAATATTGATATATCGGTCGTCTTTTACCTTTTTTCTTCACTAGTTTGAATTACAAATTTTATATTATAATTACTATTCAAATTCATATAAATTTGAAAGAAAAACTAATAATTTTTTTAATTTTACCGTGTAGGAATTCTAGCGAAAATATTTATTGTGTTTTTTTTTATTAAAATATTTTATATTTTAGTTCACAGTTAGGCTTTACGATTAATTTTTTTTTGTCCAAATTTCATCGTAAAACGAGTAAAGATTTGAGAAATTGCTTGAAGCGCTAAGTTGAATACAATTATCAAAATATTATGATATTTGAATTTAAAAGTTTAGTGAGTATGATTTAGAAATTAGTATGGGACATTTTTAGTTTTATTCATATTTAATACCACAATTTATGTTTACCAATTAACTAATGCTCATTTTCAAAAATATCTAAAGTGAGTAATTGAAAATACAAAAAATAACCATATTCGAATAGGAAACCAACACTATTCGAATTCAAAAGAAAAAGTAAAAAAAGATTAAAATTTTCAATTTGCTCAGAGATATGTGCTAATATAAAATATATTAACAAAAAAAATAAACAAAACAAGTTAATTACTTAATTCATTTAAAATTTTAAACAGTTTTTTTAAAATAAAAATAACAATAATTATAGGGTTTGAAATTGTTTTTGTCCAAGGACCTTAATATAATTGAGCCGTTGGTTCTCAACATAACGAACTAAAACACTAGCATATAATCACCAAAAAAATTTAAAGAATTTACATACAAAAAAAGACCTCTAAATTTTTTGCTTAAAACACTTTTTATAAATCTTTACTAAATTGTTTATGGTCCAAATTTTCAGCAGATCCGGTTCAAAAAATTTATGGATCTTTTAAAGCTAGCAATTTTTTTAAAAAAAAATATTTTATGGGTTTGTTAGTAGTAAAAGGACACATATTTCTAGTTTGAGTAGGGCCTTAAAATGGTTTGGGCCGTCTCTGTATTTCAGGTAACCCTGCACCATACGTGTGTAAGCGGTAAAGAACAAGGGAGACAGTGATAAAAAGGTCAATGAATTCTGAAGTTCGTTTGAAGCCAATGCGCAAAATTTACATTACAAAGCATGTTTTTACCACCAACTACAGGGACACCTTTTCATTTCTTACTTAGGTCTATTTTCTTTTTGAAGAGAGAAAGCATGTTGGTTTTAGGACTTGAACTTCTGCAGCTATTCTTCCAGCTCTTAGAAATTTGTCGTTGAGGTAGCCACTTTCTTCTCAGAATCAAACTCTGGAATCCTTTTCTCCATGAACATAGCTTTATTCATGAAAGATGTGTAATGTTCTGATATGGGTGTTCATAAGCCGGTTTAATACATATTGCAAATAGAACCGTTACAGGTAAGTTCGTAAATTAGATACAGTAGAATAATAAATCAGTTTAAGAACAAAACAATGTTCCTCTCGAAGGATATCATGCCCCCATTCCAAAGAGACTAATGTCTATACATATAGCTTAAATCATGAAATGAATTATCAAAATGATGATATGATGGATATATTTCTAGGGACTGATCATGACCGGCAAATCTTGCTTCACTATCCTGGAAAGTTTCAGAAAACAAATGTTGTTGTAATTGTATCGGAGGGAAACACAAGTCCTTGGGTAAGTGAAAGTCTAGTTTCTACGCCATGTTCATATGATAAACATACCGTGGTGAAGGTTGTGCTTTATGATACTGCAAAGTCGCCTACAGCATGGACTCTGCCATTACTGCCCTCTCCTCCATCTCAGCAAGCCCAGCAACAGCTTCCTCATATTTTTCCTACAACATTTTCCTTATCAGACTTGAGCAAAAATGGAACTAAGCAACACATATAAGTTCGTTCTACACACATACAGACTAAAAAAACAATACCAAGATGACATCTCCACATTTTGACCCAAAAGAAAAATACAATGGTAACATTCTAAAGAAGAATTGGCAAGCTCCAAATTTTATAGAAAGGAATCAATATGTGTAACTATTTCTACAGGAAGTAGATTAGTCAGTGGATGAATCAGAGAGGTAGTAGACCAAACACATGAGAAAACAGAGGCTAGTAGTTAAAGCTCCTTTAAAACAGATAGGCAACACAGTTTCATCATTAATAGTAGTATTCAAAGTAACCATTCATTACCTGAAGTACTTCAGCAACATGTCTCTGCGCTGCTGCGTCCTGCTCAGCAACTCTCCGTGCATCTTCTGTTACCTTATGTTCTTGCTCCATCCGCATCAAGACCTTTATAATTCTCAAGTGATCAGCATACATTGAATTGCGCTAGAAGAGAGCACATATTAATCTGAAATGTAAACAAGTTGCAAAATGCAAACCTGTATCATAGCAGCTTCTTATCAGAAACAAGCTTTCGAAGCTCTGTCACCCCTTGCTCTAACTGCTCAATCTACCCAAAAATTCATGTTCATCAAGTAGCATAGGACAAGTCAGACTATCTCAAATAGAAGGACCAAGCATTGTCCTTATTCATGACAGCATAGATAAAGAAACAACTGAATGTACCTTAGTATTCAGCTGATGTCGATTGTCTTGTTTGACCATCTCCATGAGAGCAACCTCCAACTCTTCAGCTCTACAATTACATAGAAAGTGATCAGAGGATTAATGAGGAGATATATAAAATTTCAGGCATGATTTGAATATCCAAAGCCGCATATTAAGCTAAGAGATTAACCTTAGTAAAGCGGATCGTTTCTCCTCAACCAAATAGCAGAGTTCACCCTTCAACCGAAGAACCTGGAGNTCCATGAGAGCAACCTCCAACTCTTCAGCTCTACAATTACATAGAAAGTGATCAGAGGATTAATGAGGAGATATATAAAATTTCAGGCATGATTTGAATATCCAAAGCCGCATATTAAGCTAAGAGATTAACCTTAGTAAAGCGGATCGTTTCTCCTCAACCAAATAGCAGAGTTCACCCTTCAACCGAAGAACCTGGAGAAGTTTTTGAAACTCTTTAAGTGAAAAAAATTTAAAAGGGGAAAATGTTATTATAAGTTGACATTGCAATTACTGGTACTATTAGCACAGTTTTATTCACAATATTGGTATTGATTGGTCCAGCTAAGATTCATGTGAGACATATACGTATTGTTTCAAACTAAGTATCGTTTTAGAGTTTTAATGCAAAATTCATTAATAAGATTCTTCATTTTGTTTTTTTATTGGTTGAAATTTGGTTAGGTATATATCCCAAAATTTAAATCAATATGTCTGTAAATATGACTGCAGAATTTTTTTCTTTTTCGTAGAGTACTTTACTTATAGAAGACACGAGAAGTACATACTATAAAGGGAAAGTATGGCATTGTATCGTACAGCCACCATACTAAGACGATATTACTGTAAATATCCCCCAGAGAGTACTTTCTTCCAGTAAAATGAAAATCAATATGTATTAGCCTAGTAGATACAATGAAAATCAATATGTATAAGCCAAGTAGATACAATGGACAGAACATACCTCATCAACATCAGCCACCGCAAACTCCTCATGATGGTGACTCAGACCAGAATTCAGAGAAGCAATTAAGTGAATCTGACCATACTCTCCCTTATGAACTTTCATAAAGCACTTTAAGATGTATTGCTCACATTCACTCCATGGAAGCTTCCGTAGTTGCTTCACTACATTCGTAATGGAATCTTTATCAAGATCTGAGAATAGCAATTTCCGAATATACTGCAGAATTTTGAATAAAAGTATAAGAAAAAACAAAGTCGCCAATACAATTAAACAACGGAATACTATTCGAAACTTGGAAGATGTAGTTTGACGATTGGTTGTTTTTATGTATATATCGAGAAATAATTTAAATAAATTTAAAATGACCAAGTCAAAAAAGTTTTATCTATCAGGAAAAATAAAAACTAGAAATTCTTAAAAACAAATTTTGGTCAAATTAGATCCTTTTATATCGGAATTTTAGAAGATACACAACTTAAATTAGATATGTTTCAATTTTTGATTCATCTATAAATATGTTTTTCCGTCTTCGTAATTGTAAAACACCTTTATTTCATTATCTAAGATGAAAAATGATTTTCAACCTTCGCTTATCGGTCTTATGCTTACATTTCTTCTGTTCGGTTTGTATTTATATTTACAATTTTATTTTTATATTCAATAATCATTTAAAATTAAAGTTATTCTGATATCATAATATTTTATATACTGATATAATTTGTATATTGAATTCTATTATGTTCAGTTTAGAAAAGTTTTCCATAATAATCAATGATTTAAAAAGAAGATGTTCATACTTTAATTTTTTTTCCTATAAATATGCAAAAAGCACTCTCTAAACACATGCTTTACTAAAAACATTATTTTTTATTTTAAATACAAAGACTAAATTTGGGTTTTTGACTATTATAATTACAGGAGTAATGACGATTGCTCAGAAAAGAAACGTTATACCAGGTCCAATACTACCTTGTTTTGACCTAATTCCATCCAAAAATGGAATATGTAATCCTGCCAAATGTAAAGATGAATGTATCAGAAAAAGGAACGGGGCTGGTTTTTGCCGAGGCCTCCAGGGAAAGATGAATTGCGGATGCTCTTATAAGGACAATAAAGACAAAACTTGTAGTCCCTGATTTTTAAACGAAAAAATAATATTTTCAAATAAATAATATTTATATAATATACGCTTTTATTAAAGGAAAAAAATAATATTATTAATTGTTATTAGTGTTTGTAGCATAATAAAATGTATTATGTTACCAAATATAAATAAAAATAACAAATATTGATATATCGGTCGTCTTTTACCTTTTTTCTTCACTAGTTTGAATTACAAATTTTATATTATAATTACTATTCAAATTCATATAAATTTGAAAGAAAAACTAATAATTTTTTTAATTTTACCGTGTAGGAATTTTAGCGAAAATATTTATTGTGTTTTTTTTATTAAAATATTTTATATTTTAGTTCACAGTTAGGCTTTACGATTAATTTTTTTTGTCCAAATTTCATCGTAAAACGAGTAAAGATTTGAGAAATTGCTTGAAGCGCTAAGTTGAATACAATTATCAAAATATTATGATATTTGAATTTAAAAGTTTAGTGAGTATGATTTAGAAATTAGTATGGGACATTTTTAGTTTTATTCATATTTAATACCACAATTTATGTTTACCAATTAACTAATGCTCATTTTCAAAAATATCTAAAGTGAGTAATTGAAAATACAAAAAATAACCATATTCGAATAGGAAACCAACACTATTCGAATTCAAAAGAAAAAGTAAAAAAAGATTAAAATTTTCAATTTGCTCAGAGATATGTGCTAATATAAAATATATTAACAAAAAAAATAAACAAAACAAGTTAATTACTTAATTCATTTAAAATTTTAAACAGTTTTTTTAAAATAAAAATAACAATAATTATAGGGTTTGAAATTGTTTTTGTCCAAGGACCTTAATATAATTGAGCCGTTGGTTCTCAACATAACGAACTAAAACACTAGCATATAATCACCAAAAAAATTTAAAGAATTTACATACAAAAAAAGACCTCTAAATTTTTTGCTTAAAACACTTTTTATAAATCTTTACTAAATTGTTTATGGTCCAAATTTTCAGCAGATCCGGTTCAAAAAATTTATGGATCTTTTAAAGCTAGCAATTTTTTTAAAAAAAAATATTTTATGGGTTTGTTAGTAGTAAAAGGACACATATTTCTAGTTTGAGTAGGGCCTTAAAATGGTTTGGGCCGTCTCTGTATTTCAGGTAACCCTGCACCATACGTGTGTAAGCGGTAAAGAACAAGGGAGACAGTGATAAAAAGGTCAATGAATTCTGAAGTTCGTTTGAAGCCAATGCGCAAAATTTACATTACAAAGCATGTTTTTACCACCAACTACAGGGACACCTTTTCATTTCTTACTTAGGTCTATTTTCTTTTTGAAGAGAGAAAGCATGTTGGTTTTAGGACTTGAACTTCTGCAGCTATTCTTCCAGCTCTTAGAAATTTGTCGTTGAGGTAGCCACTTTCTTCTCAGAATCAAACTCTGGAATCCTTTTCTCCATGAACATAGCTTTATTCATGAAAGATGTGTAATGTTCTGATATGGGTGTTCATAAGCCGGTTTAATACATATTGCAAATAGAACCGTTACAGGTAAGTTCGTAAATTAGATACAGTAGAATAATAAATCAGTTTAAGAACAAAACAATGTTCCTCTCGAAGGATATCATGCCCCCATTCCAAAGAGACTAATGTCTATACATATAGCTTAAATCATGAAATGAATTATCAAAATGATGATATGATGGATATATTTCTAGGGACTGATCATGACCGGCAAATCTTGCTTCACTATCCTGGAAAGTTTCAGAAAACAAATGTTGTTGTAATTGTATCGGAGGGAAACACAAGTCCTTGGGTAAGTGAAAGTCTAGTTTCTACGCCATGTTCATATGATAAACATACCGTGGTGAAGGTTGTGCTTTATGATACTGCAAAGTCGCCTACAGCATGGACTCTGCCATTACTGCCCTCTCCTCCATCTCAGCAAGCCCAGCAACAGCTTCCTCATATTTTTCCTACAACATTTTCCTTATCAGACTTGAGCAAAAATGGAACTAAGCAACACATATAAGTTCGTTCTACACACATACAGACTAAAAAAACAATACCAAGATGACATCTCCACATTTTGACCCAAAAGAAAAATACAATGGTAACATTCTAAAGAAGAATTGGCAAGCTCCAAATTTTATAGAAAGGAATCAATATGTGTAACTATTTCTACAGGAAGTAGATTAGTCAGTGGATGAATCAGAGAGGTAGTAGACCAAACACATGAGAAAACAGAGGCTAGTAGTTAAAGCTCCTTTAAAACAGATAGGCAACACAGTTTCATCATTAATAGTAGTATTCAAAGTAACCATTCATTACCTGAAGTACTTCAGCAACATGTCTCTGCGCTGCTGCGTCCTGCTCAGCAACTCTCCGTGCATCTTCTGTTACCTTATGTTCTTGCTCCATCCGCATCAAGACCTTTATAATTCTCAAGTGATCAGCATACATTGAATTGCGCTAGAAGAGAGCACATATTAATCTGAAATGTAAACAAGTTGCAAAATGCAAACCTGTATCATAGCAGCTTCTTATCAGAAACAAGCTTTCGAAGCTCTGTCACCCCTTGCTCTAACTGCTCAATCTACCCAAAAATTCATGTTCATCAAGTAGCATAGGACAAGTCAGACTATCTCAAATAGAAGGACCAAGCATTGTCCTTATTCATGACAGCATAGATAAAGAAACAACTGAATGTACCTTAGTATTCAGCTGATGTCGATTGTCTTGTTTGACCATCTCCATGAGAGCAACCTCCAACTCTTCAGCTCTACAATTACATAGAAAGTGATCAGAGGATTAATGAGGAGATATATAAAATTTCAGGCATGATTTGAATATCCAAAGCCGCATATTAAGCTAAGAGATTAACCTTAGTAAAGCGGATCGTTTCTCCTCAACCAAATAGCAGAGTTCACCCTTCAACCGAAGAACCTGGAAAAGTTTTTGAAACTCTTTAAGTGAAAAAAATTTAAAAGGGGAAAATGTTATTATAAGTTGACATTGCAATTGTGTTTCAAAAAAAAAAAAAAAAAAAAAAAAAAGTTGACATTGCAATTACTGGTACTATTAGCACAGTTTTATTCACAATATTGGTATTGATTGGTCCAGCTAAGGTTCATGTGAGACATATACGTACAAGTACCTTGACAATATACCTAATGGTTATACCCATCAATGGATGTGACGATCATAATTCAACAAGCATGGCAAAGCGAACGTAAAATATTACTTCTCTGTTCCCTTATGTAGATAGTTTTAACTAAAAGCACAAAGATTAAAAAAGTTATTATTTTAAAAATAAGTTTAACCAATTATAAATAAGTTTATTTAATTTAATTGGTTACACTTTACCCAATAAAGTTAAAAATTATCTAAAAACATGAAAACTACTTACATTTTGAAACAATTTTTTTTCCCTAAAACTACTTACAATCTGAAACGGAGGGAGTATTACTTAGGCATAACACTTTGAAGGCCAACAACTTTCTACCACAAAACAGTATGAATGCCATTCATTTTTTTGGGGCAAATGGCAACATCTGAAATACTCACTAGGGGAAGCAGCTAATTTATTACAATGCTCGAAGATGTACCTTGGAAAATATTCAAATTATTTCACACACCATGCTCGGAACTACATATCACTCTAAGATAACGCTTAGCATAAGTTCATGACTGCAGACACTTTAAGCGCTTATGTCTACGTTGTCTTCATGGTTAATAATCTAGCATTCATCCCATTTGATGATAAATAGTTCCCAAACGAGTGACTTATTATTCATTGGTTGTGTCTGAATTGTCGCATTAACATTTATCTTTCGTATTCAACCCAACAGAAAGAGGGACAAGTTACCTGTCCTTGAAGGTCTTGAAAATAATCTATCTCTTCATCCCCAGTCAGAGCAATCAAGACATCGTCTGCGTTACTGGATCCTGATTCAGAATGAGACAAGCTCCCATGTGACAGTGAGGCTTTGCTGAAATTTAACAAAACGGATTTTGGGTCTTGCTTAGAATTATATAATTTGCTTGCAAGGTCTTTCGAGTCCCTCCAAGCTTGAAGCCCCTTTAATCTTTCCTCAAATGCAGCTATCACAGATGGCCTGTGCTTGCTTCTTAGGTCCTGCAATCTACTTTCATGTACATCTTGGTAACCCATGCAAGCAGTGAAAACGAGCTGGCTGCTATCAAATGTTGAACCAGTCATTGATTGTAGCAAAGTAATCGCATCTCCAGCGTCCTTGGTTGTAATTAGTGTAGGACCTGATATGGAAAGCGTCTCCATTGATTATTACTGGTATGTTCATCAAGTCCCCAAGCGTTATGACAGTATATCATATGGACAACACTTAGGTTCAACCTAGTACCATAAAACTCCATCAATGCCAGTGCTGTTCTGAAAAGCATTACACGGTTTCCTTCAAACAGAAGCACATCCCACACTCTGAGAACTGTTAAAATAAAGAATATCTTTCAGAATGACAGACATAATAATTAAAGATGGCCATTTTTAATAGCAAAAATAAACAGTTGATCAATAAAAATCTGGCAAGATCAAGTTTGGAACCTAACCACTTTCCCATGGAAGCATATTGATGAAGATGGAAAGAAACCATGGCGCTGTAACACAAGCCACCTGCACTCCAAGATAATCTAGATGTTGAACTGCAAAAGTATATAAATCACAAAGAGCATTAGCACTAACTGCGACGATTTTAGTAAGATGAAACAAGACAACGAAGAAACTAACCCAATTTAGGAAATCTCTCTCGAACCAGCTCCTCCAGAACACGTTGGTCAACCTAAGATAAGAATCCAAATAGAGGAACAATGGAAAATAAAAATCCTTTTTTTGTGTTGCTATCGCTAGTCGCCCCCAAAAGTTAGGATAACAAACAATCAACTAGTATTTTTTACCTGGGACTCGATCATCTCTTCAGAATAATAATCATTGAAGTAGTCATCAATGATTCCTATCAGCGACCTCAAAATTAAAAGTAATGCTTAGTTAGCTTACACTTCACACAGAACCAAGGAGATATGGTTTTCATAGACAGACAATATTATTAGTTGCAGAGTAGCTTCTGAACATACCAAAAAGCATTCTCTTCGGGCATCAGAAGTAATAAAAGTCCAGCGAAGAAATTCATAGCCTGCACATGTTTTTTTTTTTTAATACAAGACAATAAATCACAGGTAGATGATCATTTTGTAAGCATGTCACCAAACTTAGAATATACATGAGTGACAACTTGTAACAATCGCATACCTGACAGTATCCAACAGAGGGATTATGCCTAGCGTATGCAGTTAGCAATCGCCTCAGAGCGTTTCTGCCATCATCATCTAGGGCAGGATGACCAGGAAATGTCCGGGGTAAATCCTGTACTTGAACCAAGCAACGACTTGAGAAAAAGAACCAATACCAACAGGAGTCCAGCACTGCAACAAGAGGATAATATAGCTGCTAACCTTCTCTATCTGTCCTTTCCATTTTTCCACAACAGCGACTGGGTCTGTACTTAAACCTTTCTCGTCTGCAGGTTGCATACGCTCCTGCAGCTCTGTGTCCTTTCCTAGACTATCAGCAGCTAGCAGATTTTGGTAATAATACTCGACCCGGCGTTTCTTAACGCCCGCAAATGCTTGCCAGAGCTGAAAAATTGTATACATACTTTCAGATTATTGTTAACGAGAACTAGCTGGAGAATGATAAACGAAGAAAGACAAGGGAAGGCCATAATGCAGAATGACAAGGTTTATTACCTCACCCCTCAGAGCCATGGGTGCACCACCGCGAACAAGTACTTCAAGTTCTTCTTTCCAGGGGCATGCAGAGACTTGGGAAGTTGCATCAGCAGCAGCAGACATGCTGGAGACACATTTACCATCTGAAGAATCATCCTGAACTGGATTTGATCTCTCCACGACATAGAACTCGTCTTCAGAATCATTCTCATATACTCTCTTTGAAGATTTGGCATCATCAGTTGAAGGTGAAGATTTCAATTTCCGAGCTTCTCGCTCGCCATTTGAAGAATCATCTTTCTTTATTTTCACACGAGTACTCATCAAGTCCTCAATTGCTCGAAGAGATGGTCTGATCTCAGTCCATATCTGAAATCTGAGCACTTTCTTCTCATCTTCCTCTCCAACGTTTCCAAGAGTTAAATCAGGACCTGGCTTGTCACTATGCAGATATTTTTTTTCAGCGCCTTTATCACTTTCAGTTGCATGTACATGATTAATTTCAGATGATCCATTCACAGGTGACACGCCAGATTGTTCATGATCTTCCAGGAAACTGTTCCACCTGTCCGACCTCTCCTCTTCTTCCTCCTGTGTTTATCAGCAAGGAGCAGCGTTAGAAGGTGAAACAACATCAAGGAAACTAGTGACAAACAACTGCTTCCAGCATTTGAAAACCAACAATGACATTATATAGTGAGCCTTTAGGTATCTCAAGCATGCATTTGATCAAAGGCTTAAAAAGTCTCAGTTTACATCACTTCTACACAACTCCTAATATGAGACAAACCAAACCTTTTGTCTATACTAAGAAAATATCCAGAGTAGAAAAAAAAAAAAAAAAAAAAAAAAAAAACCNAAAAAAAAAAAAAAAAAAAAAGACAAAACCTTGTAGATTTTAACATATTCTCGGTATCTTTGCACATGATGAGGCCTCACAGAAAATCCATAAGCATCCCTGTTAATAAAACCAATCAAATCAAACTACATCATCAATACTTAAGTTTCGTCCTTACATCAGACAAGATCTCCTAAGTGTTTTTTTTCTTTTTCTGTAGCTTATTACAAACAATCCATTGAGACAAAAATCTCTCTCAGACCAGCTAAAAAGTTCATGGCTTTACAGTTACAGACCCTCTTCACTAAGGATTACACCACATAGATAGCAACAATCACCATTCTTTAAGAAACAATCGTGTTCTGGTAACTAATCAAGATCATAAATTTTTTTTCTTTTCTGAGAAACCTTGAAGGCAATGTAGCTACAGAGAAGAAGCTCTAAAGGCGATACCTTTTGTGGTCGGATGCAAAGAGAGGATTCACAGGGTGGTTGGAGGAAACGGCGTCGGTGATCATCGTTACGACGAGATCTCTCCGATGAGAGTTGGAAAAACGGCGGTGGAGTAGTAACCTAGGTTACTTACTTGATCATCATTACGCGATTGAAGTTTGAGGATGAAGATGAAGTTACTGTGTCAAGAGTCGAGAGAAAGAGAGAGAAGAAAAAGCAAGATTTTTAATTGTTCCTATAGTCAAATATATTTTCAATCTCATTAGGAAAATAATTAAAATTTAGAGGTGGGGTATTGGATTCAATTATTTTTTGGGGGCGCAATATAGATTTAAAAAACTTTAATTCAAATGTAATATATTTATTCATTGTATAGTTTATTATTTACAGTGAACAAAAATGAAAAATTGAGCTCAAGCTTTGATGGAAATGAAAACAGAAGAATACAAGTATATATGAAACAATTAGCCTCTAGTAAACTAATCTAATAGGATCTACAATGTATATTTTTTTTATTTTTATATAAAATATAAATTTTTATTATAAATGTGGATTTACTCCAATGTATGTTTCTATAACAGAATTTTTCTATTTTAGAAAAAAAATATAGAAAATGCTCTATATTTAAAGGTAGAAATAGTATATTTCTATATTTTCTCCTATAAATTAAAAAAAAAACTTTGTTATAATAGAGGCCTACATAATAGAGGTGGACTGGATATGGTTCCTCTCCCTCATGTGAAGCTAATGACGTGTCTCTTGATTTGGGCTTTAGGCTAGTTAATATATGAAGTTAGCTAGTTGTTGAGAAAGAAAAAAAAGAAGTGAAAGATGAATATTTGTTTGGGCCTGAAAAAGCCCATTTGTTAAATTTTCTCGTGAAAACCCACTTTTTCGATCCACGTCACCACCCTCTTCGCAATTTCTTCAACTCCATCTTGTTCGATTCTGAAACAGTTGGAATCGAATCAAAAGCTCTCTCACTCACCCAGCCATGCTCAGATCCAGCCTTGCTTCCTTAATCGTCGATGTCAATCTACGCCGCACGTTACGTCCACGCGCACCCTTTTCTTCCCCGGCTCATCTCAACCGTTCCTCACGCTGCACAGCCTCCTCCTCCTCCTCCCATAAAGCTCTAACCTTTCGGACTCACCACCGCATAATACCTTCCTCTTCATCAGAGAAAGACCCACCACCCCCTCTTTCCCGATCAGCCCTCATGAGTCAAGACGACGCAGTCACAGCGGACGAGAACTCTTCTCCGCCGTCGCCGCAGCACCAATCGTCTTCCAAAGTTCTTACATTGCCCACCGTACTAACCCTTGGTCGTGTAGCTGCCGTTCCCCTTCTCGTCTCAAGTACGCTTCTCAATTGTGTTTTCATGTTAAAAAGTGTTCACCTTTGCTTCTCATTACTTGTAAGCTCTTTTGGGATTGTTTTTTTTTTTTCATGTTAAAAAGTGTTCACCTTGATGTTGTTATTGCTTGTAGCCTTTTACGTTGATAGTTGGTGGGGAACAACTGCCACCACAAGCATCTTCATTGCAGCTGCTGTTACAGACTGGCTTGACGGCTATCTTGCACGAAAGGTACTTTCTTTTTCACCCTTCTCTGTATTCCACGTTGCAATCTTGATGGTGGAGAGATCATGTACGTTTCAGATGAAGTTAGGTTCTGCGTTTGGAGCGTTTCTGGATCCAGTTGCAGATAAGGTCTTTAATAATCCCAAGCTTCATCTTAGTGGAAATGAGGTTTAATGTAGAATCTGATTTGTATTTTGCGTCTTCAGCTTATGGTAGCAGCTACATTGATCTTACTGTGTACAAAACCTATTGACGTTTCTGTGTTAGGACCAGTTCCATGGTTACTGACTGTACCTTCTATTGCAATCATTGGTAGGGAGGTAAGATATGTAGAAAATTCGGGTGTAATGTCCTTTACATGTTAGAGTAAGTGAGGTGTCCTTGACTGTATGATACATTTGTCTTCACCTAGATTACAATGTCCGCAGTAAGAGAATGGGCTGCATCTCAAAATGGAAAGCTTTTAGAGGTAAGTTAGATCACCAAAATCTATCTCTGAATATCATGAAATGGCGTTGATTGAATGCTCACAGGCTGTTGCTGTAAACAACTTGGGCAAGTGGAAAACCGCCACGCAGATGACAGCACTAACCATCCTTCTCGCAAGCCGGGACAGCAGTCTTGGATGGCTCGTAGCTTCAGGTGCTGGCTTGCTTTATGTATCAGCAGGACTATCGGTTTGGTCTTTAGCCGTTTATATGAGGAAGATATGGAAAGTATTACTGAAGTAGTTGATAACCTATCTATCGGTTTTGTTCTGCTTTTAACCTGCATATACGCATTGATGGAGAGTGTGTCTCAGTCATAGCCTGTACAGTAGCACAAAACTTGAATATGCTGTTTGAGCAAGTAATCTTGTGGGGAAATGATTGAATAGCAGGTAGAAAGGAAGCACTTGTAGCAGTTTGATGGTTTTGCTTTGCTCTGCTCTGATCTTTCCCAACACATTATAAAAAGTATGGAATGGTCTTGGTTTAAAAGCCTAATCATGGTGTATTGTAGATTAGAACTATCAAAACCTATATGGTGCTTGCTTCAAAGTGTGTCTTTTAGTATTGTGATCTGAACTTCCTTAAAAGATTGTATCTTCTTCCAATCTCTCTACCTCCAAATCCATGTTTCTCTTTCTACTTTGGTTCACTTACTTACACCTCTGTTCTCTTGCCTCCACCCACTTGTTTAATGAGTAATAAATTTTTATTAAAAAAAGATCTTGTATGATGTTTTTGTTACAAAAACTTTTCTTAGTGTTCTCTTTTATTGAAAGAGAATAAAGATTATTATACATAGAATATGGGTCATTTTGTGTGACATTTCTGTAACAAAATTATTAGTGTTTGTTCTTTATTAAAAGAGTCAATAAAGACTACACACAAAGTATAGATAAATTATTTTTTAAGGGTCTGAAAAGAAACAAGAATAGCAAAGTTATACTACACACACCAATATATTGAAAGTATATTATTATTCATAAAGGGAAACACATGTCAATCTTGAAATTTATTTATTCATAAAGGGAAACACACACACACACCAAACTCTTACTGAAATTCAGTCGATATGACTAGCAGGTTTTCAGCTAGCTCATTGGCCTGGAAATGGCTTCGACGCTGTAGATAACATCGGTAGCTCGTCCATGGAACCCTGTGATCTTGTGGCCTTTCTCCTCAAACGAGTACTTCTCACCAGAATCCAATCCAAACAGAGGTGTCTCCCTTTTGTTCGTCTTGAACTTAATAGACACAATCTTTCCAAATGGTGCACCTGGTATAGGTCTATAGTAGCCTTCTATGCCTGTTAGATATTCACCATCCTCAAGCACAATCTGCAAACGTTCAACAATAAACAAAGATAGTAAGTGAAAAATGTTAAAGGTTTCTATATTTGAAACAAAACTCTAGTTGTTGTTTCAGAAAATGACCTCTTCAGCTCCGAGTGAAGTTATCTTCCCATGGTCATCACCAGTTACTAGGCCATTCCCTTTAATGTAAACAAACTTGAGAAAGGCTATACCTTCTTCATACAGTCCTATTGTTATCTTCTTGACACCGTCGTAGATACCATAATCACCCCATGGATCTCCTATCACTGGAGTGGGAGTGGGAACAGGAATCTGTTCAAAATAAGCTCCAAGAGAATCAATAGCTTCACCTTCCTTTCCATGGAATCCGAGAAGCCTACCCCCATTTTGCCCCAGCACAAACTTCTTACCCACTTCATACCCAAAGACTGCTGTTCTGCCCTTTGATGTTTCAAACTTAAGTGAGGTTATGACGGTATTGCGGAAAAACTTTGGATTTTCATAGCTTGCTTCCACCGATGTGATGTGTTCATTCATAAAATTAACCACAAACTGCAACAACAAAAAAAAACAAAAGCAAATTTCAAGAAGATTTTATCGTAAAAATCCAAACAAACAGTTTAATTACAATATATTCCAACAGTTTCAAAATTATCCAAGTTTTAGAGAACTTAGAATTTTCACACATTAATAAAATATATTAAATTTTGATTATAAATAATACTCCGTCTGTTTCACAAAGAGTGTCGTTTTAGAGAAATTTTTTTGTTACGAAATAAGTGTTGTTTTCGTATTTCAATACAAAATTTAATAATTTTATTTTTCAGTTTAATTTTCTATTGGTTGAAATATGGTTAGTGTATGGAAAATGATGTTTTTATATAGAAAATATGTAAAATTAAATGTTTTCTTAATCTGTGTGCACAAATGTAAAAAGACACTTATTATGAAACAGAGGGAGTATTACTTTGTGTTTAAATATTTCTCACGATTTTACCCAATATAAATTTAATAAATATATTTTTATATCTAAATTTACAATTTATCATTATTATTTAATTTTTTTTTTTAAACATTGAACGTTAAAAAGTGTAGCAACTATTTGGTACTAAGCTTTTGGTTGTTATACTATTTCATATATAAACCGAATTTACATCTAACATGGCCTATATATATATAAGATGTAGTAGAAAATACCTCAGATTGGGTTTCTCCTTTCACCCCATGGTGTCGTGTCTCAAACCTCGCACCTTTCACGTACTCAAACTCCAAATAAGTGATACGACAATCATCTTGACCAACACGCACTGTCCTAACACCGTCGAAACAACCATCGTCCCAAACACTCCCCTCTTTACCACCTTGAGCATCCAGCTTGTAAATAGGGAAAGGCGTGGTAAGAGATTCCACTGCAAAGTAAACTCCAAGAGCGTCGATAGCATTATCAGACCGTCCATGAAAACCTACGATCTTCTTTCCCTCGTCCTCGAACTTAAACTTTGTACCACTGACAACTCCGAACAAGTTTGGACCAAAGGTTGGAGACGTTCTACCCTTTGAGGTCTTGAAGACGAGGGATGTGATCACTTCCGTGGCTATCAGAGCCACTTTGTTGTAGCTTCCCTCCACCGCTGTGATGTCTTCATCCGGATATTCAATTACAAACTGCACTTGAAAATGTTATTTGTTCAATCAAAAAATTTAAAAAAAAAAACACACACTAAGAATGTGAAAATAATGAAGAGTAGATGGATGCAGTGGAGAATTAACCTCTCTAGGGTGTTGAGTTATTGTCCCATATTCACGTGTTACCACTTCGCCATCGTCCTTGACGTATTCAAATTTGACGTAAGTGATACGTGAGAGATCTTGCCCAACATACACTTTCTTTACACCCTCGTATACTCCGTCGTCCCATTCACTCCCACCTTCACCACCGCAAAGACCCACCTTCTGGTACATCCTCCCCATTTCCAGTCTTCAATTCCTGTAATAAAACGATCGGTCGGAAGATAGATTATTATATTGATTTATTGTTTTAGAAAATGTTAAGTTTGATTTAAATAATAATCCAAAATTCATTTGTTAAAAACTCTTCTAATGCTACCGATTTAAACATACACAAATGAAATCATAAATAGTACATACTGAGAAAAAAAACGGTGACAAAAAGTAAAAAGTATGCCAAGCTTTTTTTGGTAGTACAGTAATATCAGCATATTATAATACATAGCAAGAACAGCAAAACGGTCCAAGAATCACATATAGATCTCAAGATATTCAGTGATATTCTTGTAAACGTTTTACACAGGTAAGGTTATGTGTAGTTTAATTATTAGTAGAAGATAAGATCAATGGTATTTGATGTTAATGGTAATCATAAGCGGGCTACCAAAAATGGAAAAAAAAAAGAAAAAAAAAGAGAGAGTGAGAGTGAGAGAGAGGATGTCATAGCTACATGAAGTACAAAAAAAAAAAAGAAAGAGAGAGAGAGAGAGATCACCGGTAAATTCTTGAGATCTGATTGAGAATGAAGGCGATGAGATGAACCTTATGGTTGATGACATGTGTGAATTTATTGCCGCTTCTCGTGATGTGCAACCAACACATGTTTCACGACTCATCAAGGACTGTCAACAATTGCAATAATTTTTCTTTTTTTAGTATAAGTCCACAACAAGCACAATATATTGAAATGTGTGTAAAGTATCTTTAACCCAAAAAACCCATTTTGGATTTTTTATTTTCTTATTATCTTCTTTTTCTTGACTTAAAAAAATAAAAAATAAAAATAAAAAGGAAATCAATCGTGGATCGTCACGTGATAGTGGGACCCGTGAACAGTGTAAGAAACTCTTCAAAATCGGTTCTTAATTCATAGTTTTTGTAACCGGTTTTTGCACTGGGTCCCACTGATAAGTGGGACCCGCGAACAGTGTAAGAAACCTACTTAAAAAAAATATCAGTGGGACCTGCGAACAGTGCAAGAAACCCACTTAAAAAAACGGGTTAAACATGCTATAAGTGTGTAAATTCATGAGATCTCATTGAGAATGAAAGGCAATGAACCCTGAACCTATGTATATTCAAGTGTTGACTCTTCTCGTGAATTGCAACCACCACATGGTTCACGATTACGAAGGACGGTCACAATTGCTATAATTGCTTCTGATAGGAGATACTATACAATTAATAAAATAGAATTTATTGTATAAATAAAAACAAAAAGTTTGTATCCCCAAAAATTCTAAAAATACAAAGAAAGAGATAAGATAAAAAAAAAAGTACTCTAGAATAGTTCTAAATTTTTTTTGTCACAAAAATAGTTTTTAAAAAAGAAAATAACCAAAATATTTTATTAAAGAGGTAAATATACATTTATATTCATAGCGTTAACTAATTTATACTTCTGATTTAGATTTAAAAGGTGGGATTTTGGATTTAGGATTTTAAATTTTAAAATAAATAAAAACAAAATATTAAAATTTTTAAAATAAAAAAGATTATTTTAGTCATTTTTTTTGTAGACTGTTTTTATGACAAAAACTATTAAAAAAAAAACTATTTGAAAAAATTGCTCTTGTTATTAATATCCTTCAAATGCCAAGCCACACACAAGACGACGAGCATTTTGAATTGTCTTTATAGCATTCCGCAATTGCTTCAGTACATTCTTAATGGAATCTTTATTAAGATATGAGAATAGCAATTTCTGAATATACAGCAGAATTTTGAATAAAAGTATAAGAAAAACCAAAGTCGCCAATACAATTAAACAACAGAATACTATTCGAAACTTGGAAGATGTAGTTTGACGATTGATTGTTTTTATGTAATACAAAGTTCAAAGTTTTTCTAAAATGTGTAAGTACCAATAAAAATTATTTACTCTAAGCAAATGATGATTCAAAATTTTACTTACATATTATTATTATTTTGTAAACTGGCTAATTTTACTTATCTTTCAAACAATATTTCTCTAAAATATTAACTATGAGGCATAGGAAATATGTCTTCTCAGTTCTATTTATGGGAGAAAATTTCCAAACAAAATGTATTTTTCACTGACACGAAATCTAAAACTGTTTACTACTATGATTTTGAAGTTTTATAAAAAAAATTTAACTATAAGCTTTGAAGGTTTCTTTTTGACTAAAGACTTTTAAATTAAAAATATAAACGTTTACAAGATAAAGATATATATGAATACATTTCATGAATAAAAACAACTCAAACTTATGAAGCTCCAAAAGCATAAAGGAGATGAACATGTGGTATGTGAGGTTTTTAATGAGTGTATAAAAGTAAATTGTTAAAGAAACTATGATGCATTTTTCTATTTAATTTTTAATTTTTCTTTTCTTTTAATGCTAAGACATTTTCATCTTATATGATCTTTAGATACCCCTTTCATTTTTTTTAAATCAAAACTTACGTTTGTCCACTCCTAAGTATTACTTCATCCTTTTCAATTTAATTATCATTGTAGAGAAAAAATCTTGTTTCAAAATAAGTGTCGTTTTAAAATTTCAATTCAAAATTTATTTAAAAGATTATCTATATTATTTTTCTATTGATTGAAATTTGGTTAGATGTATAGATAATTATGTTTTTAATTTGGAAATATACAACATCTAATCATCATTTTGTATAAGAATTTTTAATAAGAGATTTCTAACTCTTACCAAAAGTAATATTTTTTTAATAAAATAATCTCTTAAAACTTGAGAAATTTTCAATAATAATGATCTTAAAATCAAAATTGCAGAATATTAAAACTAATGATAGACTTAATTATAGGGATTGAGGCATGGTTGTAGGAAATGAGGCTATCTTTCTTTGATATCCTTTACACGTGGTTGTGGAACTTCATGAGTAGAGGGGTCAGTTTGAGGTCAATGAATCATGTAATTAGAGAGCTTTTCCTTTGAAAAAGTTATCAGAGAGCTTTTGAAGCAGAAGTTCTGAGGAGGAGGTATAAGAAGAGTTCAATGTCATTAAAATCAAGAAGGCGAGAATGAAGTTCACGGCTAGCTTAAGGAAAATATCTTATAAATAAGAAGAAACACCTGACAAAGGGACACTGATTTGATTGACATCGATGGGCTAGAGACACTAATCATAAAACGGAAACAAAGTTAACAACTTGAATGACTTTATAAGTACTGTAAATGTTAGAGATAAGAATAAGTATAAAGCCATTCAGATACATTCCAGTTCCTAGATGAAATAGGTTTACTAGTGTATAATAGTATTCTTGTGTGTTTAAGGTTAATGTAACAAAATAATCGGAAAAAAAAAACTAATCTAAACGGTTCTTTTCAACCAATATAATACATAACATTGATAGAGTTTTGAAATTTCAACTGAATAAACTAAATTATTTTATTTATTTTTCTTTCTAACTCATTGTAAAATATGTAAGTCCCCCTTAGAATGTTTTTTCCTCTAAAATATAAACTGTATATAACCTTAATTAATTTGATCAAAAGATCATTTATAGAGCTTCCTATCTAATGAACTTAAAAGGTTCATATTTGTAAACATTTTCTCCCCATTCATCTTGCGGATTTATTATTGAAAGAAGCAGCATCAAGGAACAAGTACAGGACAATCTGATTAAAGTTTATTTAGGATTATTCATATTTCATACAAATAGATATTTCACTTGGTGGTGGTGATGGGCACAACAGTGACTCCAACACTGTGAAGAACATCACTAGCTTGTCCATGGAACCCGACAATCTTGTGCCCTTTCTCCCCGAGTGAGAACTTCTCACCGGAATCCATTCCAAACTGAATTGATTCCCTTTTGTTTGTCGTGAATTGAAGAGAGATAATCACCGGTTCCTCCACTCCAAAGATCTTATCGTAGTACCCTTCCAGAACCGTGAGGTATTCACCATCTTCTATCACAAACTGAAAAAAAAATTTAAGTGTAAAAAAAAGCTTTTAAAAAGTGTAAGTAGTTAAAATTAAAAATTTATCTTGATTAATTGGTAATGGAAATGATCACCTCTTCAGCTCCGAGTATTGTCTTCTTCCCATGGTCATCTCCAGATACAAGGTTTGTGCCTTTAACGTATTCAAACTTAACAAAGGACACACCATCGTTACCTTGTCCTACGTATATCTTCCTTACACCTTCGTAGACACCATCATCCCATGCAACTCCTCCATTTCCACCTACAGCTGGTAACTTTGTGGCTGGAATCACAGGAACAGGAGTAGGAATAGGTGAAAAATAGGCTCCAAGAGCATCAATAGCATCGCCTTCTCCTCCGTGGAATCCCACAAGTCTACGATCCTTTTGTTTCAGGACAAACGTTTTACCCGTCTTATACCCAAAGAAACTTGTTCTCCCCGCTGATGTTTCGACCTTAAGCGACGTAATGACCGTGTTGCGTAAGAGGCTTGTCTTGTGATAAGTTGCTTCCACCGATTTGATGTATTCACCAGGGACAAACACAATCTATATAGCATGCATGCAAGAAATTACAAAAATTAACGAGGCTTTTAACTACATTCTTTTTTTTTTTTTACACGGATTGTTATAATTTGTATTTCGTGGTTTTTTCTTGGCTGATTCCAAAATAGCTCGTTATTTGTAAACAAAATTTCTACTAGTGACCTTTTTTTTTCCCGTTAAACCCTTATTTAATATAGTAACTAGTAATATAGTTTATATCTAAGGAGACCTATTTTTAGAAATACAGTATAACCTCTTTAAATTAATATTCTATAAATTAATATACACTAAAAATCTCTATAAAATAATATAGTTTTATAGTCCCAAATTGAATTTTTGATTCAATTAGAATATCGATAAATTAATAAAAATTTAAAGTTTTGGTGTAGTCCCAACATTATTAATTTATAGAGGTTTCACTGTACTCGCTCCGTTTCGCAATGAGTGTCGTTTTAGAGAAAAAATTTCATTACAAAATAAGTGTCGTTTTAGGATTTTAATGCATAATTTATTGATTTTATTTTCTAGTTTAATTTTCTATTGGTTGAAATATGATTAGGTGTTTTAATGATGTTTTTCTATAGAAAATATGCAAAATTAAATGTTTCTTTAATCTGTGTGCAAAAAGCTAAAATGACAGAAACAAGAGAGAGTAATAAATTACCTCAAATTGTGCAACTCCTATCATCCCATGGTGACGCGTCTCCAACTTGTCACCTTTCACGTACTCACACTCTAAATAAGTGATACGGCAATTATCTTGACCAATACGCATTGTTTTAATACCATCGTAAGAACCATCATCCCAAACACGACCCTCTGTACCACCTTGAGCTTCCAGCTTGTAAAGAGAGGTCGTCGATGTCGTCAGAGAGTCAAGTGCAAAGTAAACCCCAAGAGCGTCGAGAGCATTATCTGACCGTCCGTGAAACCCTACGATCTTCTTTCCCTGAGTACTATCCTCCAAAACGAACTTTGTACCGTTCACAAGTCCAAACAAGTTTGGACCAAACGTTGGAGATGTTCTGCCCCTCGAGGTCTTGAAGACGAGGGACGTGATTACCTCTGTGGCACATAGAGCCACGACGTTGTAGCTTCCCTCCACCGCTTTGATGTCTTCATTCGGATAAAGTTCAAACTGTATATATGGTTAAGATCATAGATGTCATTTTATTTAATTTCTTGGGTCGTAACGTTTGTCACTAATTAAATAAATAACGTGTGTATAGTTTGAGAGTAAATAACCTCTTTAGGTTGTTGATGTATTTTCCCATATTCACGTGTTGTTACTGCACCGTCTACCTTTACGTACTCAAATTTTATGTAAGTGATACGTGAGAGATCTTGTCCAACGTACACTTTTCTTACGCCTTCGTATACATCGTCGTCCCATTCATGTCCTCCTTCACCGCCGCAAATTGCCAACTTTTTGTACATCCTCGCCATTTTTCAAATCCTGTAATTTTTTAAAAAAAATTACTAAATTATATGAATAAGGGAAAATCTAAAAATCGTATGTAGGCTACAAAAATGTAGTAAAAGTGTGAACAGTTCAAAAAGAAGACAAAAGATGAGAGAAAGAGTAAAGAAAAGGGAACCAGTCAAGTTCCTGAGCTCTGAAGGGTTTGAACTGTGTGGTTGTGGTGTCGATCAAATGTGTGTATTTATTGACATTATTGCCCGGCAAGCTATAGTACTTGTTTACATTTATTAACTTTTGTATTTATGCCACATTGTTTTCAAGTTGTAACTAACAAATAGTTATACCTAACTCGTGTTTCACGAGGACTATCACAATAGTTGATTTTGAAAAGAGCCTATAACGGAGCCCAAACATTATGACACTACATTGTTAACTCACAACTCTGATGGACCAAGTACATGAGAATTGGGATGAAGAAAATATAGCATTGGCCCGTATTCAACATTGCTATAAGGATTTAGAAACATTTGTTACCAGGCAATTTCCATCACTTTTTATCTTGGTCTCTGTGTGCATATAAGAGCATGATTAACCCGAGTTTCTTAAGGTGGGGTTCTTAGCGGAAGTTAAGAAACTGTTTCTTAACTTCCACTAAGAACCCCACCTTAAGAAACCCGGGTTAATCATGGTCTAACATATATTATCATTTCTTTTTTCGATTTTTCTGTCGATTTCTACTTTTCTTTATGTTGTATAAGATTTATATTTTGGTCTAGTCAAACTTAAATGTTTACTAATTTCGGGAATCAGCGAATTGACCGTCGCTCCTTTCACTAACAATACTCTCTCCGTTTCGAATTATTTGTCGTTCTAGGCTAAATTTTTTGTCACAAATTAAGTGTCGTTCTCGCTTTTCAATGCAAAATTTATTAATAAGATTCTTCAATTTATTTTTCTATTGGTTGAAATATGGTTAGATGTATAAGTAATTGTGTTTTTGTTTTGAAAATATACAAAATTATATGTTTTCTTAATATGTGTGTATAAACTCAAAACGACAAGTAATTCGAAACGGAGGGAGTAGCTTTTTTTTTTTGGGTGAAACCATCACTACCAATAGCTTACAGTATATGGTAAGTTTCTCAACTAAATCATGTTTTTATGGGATATTTTACTCATAACTGACTGATCCTAGGGTTTGAAGCTTCGGAACTTTTATTATTTTTTAATTGAAAATCCCTTGCAGTTTTTTTCTCCATTCATCAGAACAGGAAGGAGCTTGTCGCCTACAAGTTGTAGGAATAGAATAACAATGAACGTAGTGAAATAAACAGAATACACACCAGTCTTGTTAAAACTTTTATTCAATCGACATAACTAGCTGTTGTTGTTTTTAAGATAATAGAAGCCTTTTTCACTCGGTGCTGGTGATGGGCACGACAGTGACTCCAATACTATGGACAACATCAGTACTAGCTTGTCCATAAAACCCGACGATCTTGTGGCCATTTTCACCAAGAGTGAACTTCTCACCGTAATTCAATTCAGACTCACCTGAGTCCCTTTTGTTTGTCTTGACTGCATCGATATAACGAATGGCTCCCCGGCTCTTATCATAGTAGCCTCCCAAGCTCAAGAGATATTCATCATCCTCAAGAACTAACTGAACAAACTCAAGAATAACAAAGATAAAATGTAAATATAAAATTTAATTAGCGAAGTAGTATAATTTAAAGAGAAATTCTCTTGGATAGCCCATTTTAGTTTGTTTGTCACAAAAATAGTTTTTAATGAAGAAAATGATCAAAATGTTTTTTTTAGAAGCTAAAAAAATCATTTATATGCATTTATACCCTTAGGGTTAACTAATTTGCACTTTAGGGTTTAGAGTTAAGGGGTGGCTTTGGGGTTAGGTTTCAAATTTCAAAAAAAAATTAAAAAAAATCAAAATTTCAAAAAAAAAGTCTATTTTGGTCATTTTATTTTTTTAGGGCTATTTTGTGACAAAAACTTAAAAAGGGCTATTTAAGAGAATTGCCCTAATTTAAAACAAGAAAAATTCTTCTTGTTTTTAGAAAAATGACCTCGGAAGCTCCTGGTAATGTCTCCCCATGTTCAACTCCAGATACCAACTCTGTTCCCTTAATGTAATCAAACTTGACATAAGATACAACGTCGTAACATTGTCTGATAGATATCTTCTTTACACCGTCAAAAACACCATCATCCCATTTAACTCCTCCGTTGCCGCCTACCAACGGTAGTTTCTTGGTTGGAATCAAAGGAGTAGGAGCTTGAATAGGTGCAAAATATGCTCCTAGAGCATCAATAGCGTCACCTTCTTTTCCATGGAATCCGACAAGTCGACGATCCTTTTGCTCAAGAACAAACTTCTTACCCACTTTATACCCAAAGAATGATGCTCTCCCACTTGATGTTTGGAAGGTAAGCGACGTGATGACTGTATTTTGAAAAAGTTTTGGCTTATCATAGGTTGCTTCCACCGATTTGATGTATTCATTCGGGAAATCAAGCACAAGCTGAAACAAGAATCAAAACTCATGAAAGTAAATATTTAATGTGTAAACCATCATTCTAAAATAGGTCGAGGCAACTAGCAACTAAGAAACTTTCAGAATCATCACCAACTATTTGGTGCTTAATTTTTGTTGTTTTACATTTTGTATTAACCAGGATAAGTTTGGATCAGTCACTAAGAGCATCATTAACGGTAAAAAAATAAAAAATTCTTATTTTTTATTTTATTTTTACTTTTTCTGATTTTTTTAAAAAAAAATCTAACCAATCATGGACCGACACGTGTCAGTGGGACTCGCAAACAGCGCAAAAGACGGTTCTTATTAAGAGTTTTAGGAACCGTCTCTTGCACTGTTCACGGACCCCACATATCAGTGGGACCCGCGAACAATGCAAGAAACCCCTTAAGAAACCCCATTAATGATGCTCTAAGGCCATCCGCAGTATCGTGGATAGTGTATACAAAACTCTTGTCAGATAAATAATAAACTAAGTGCAAACTGTACGAGAGATGCGAGAATTGGAAATAGACGTTTTTACTACGAGAGAAGACACACAACAATTTGAGAGATTTTTCTACAGATGTCTTTCTATTATTTGTTCTAATTTTCTTTGTATTTTAATTTAATTAAAAGATAACTTTATGTCATTATTATATATAACAGAGACTGTGATTCTACTCTCATTGATGAGGATGCTCTAATATTCCTCTATTAGACCACCTCCAATAGGGGTTCTTTCCATTGAAGTTCTTAATATATGTAGTGTGTATATATATATGTATGTATATATTGTATAAGTGTAAATATTTGTGGGGTCCACAAAAATTGTAAAACCCCATAGATAAAAGTTCTAAAAGTCCCATACATATATATATACACTACATATATTAAGAACTTCAATGGGAAGAACCCCCATTGGAAGTGCTCTATAAGCTCGGTACCAGCCGTTACTAATACAAGGACATGATGTAAAATATCATTTCCAACCAGTGCCGGGCCTGATGCCATACATAATTTTTTTTTTTTTTTGCATTTTTATTAGAAAAATATTAGGGCAATTCTCTTAAATAGTCTTTTTTAAGTTTTTGTCACAAAAATAGCCCTAAAAAAATAAAATGACCAAAATAGCATTTTTTTTTTTGAAATTTTCAATTTATTTTATTTATTTTTTGAAATTTGAAACCCTACCCCAAACCCACCCTTTAACTCTAAACCCTAAAGTCTAAATTAGTTAACCCTAGGGGTATAAATGCATATAAATAAAAAATTTAGCTTTTAAAAAAACTTATTTTGGTCATTTTTTTCCTTAAGAACTATTTTTGTGAATAACAAACTAAAAGGGGCTATCTAAGGGAATTTCTCAAAATATTAATACATTTAAAAGATTTTATGTAAAACATATTTAATTAATATAACATACGGATATATAAAAATATATTTATTATAACTGAATACTTTTTAAGAAAAAATATGTTAAAATAAAATTTTATATAACTATTTAATATATATTATGATATTTAAAACATTCTTATAGTTTTTATAGGACCTCAAAAATCTCAAAAATCTCAGGACCGACTATGTTTCCAACCGAAATCGAACTAGAATTACAACGAAAACAACTACTTGTGCTAAACCACTAGGCCGTTGTTTTACATTTTCACATATAAACAAACACACCTATAACCTTTTTTGAAATTATTGAACCAATCGTGTATAAGAACTAATATAAATTACCTCGGATGGTGTTCCTCCTTTCACCCCATGGTGAAATTTCTCTGGCTTCCAACCTTTGTCGTACTCGAATTCTAAGTAAGTGATACGATGATCATCTTGACCAACGCGCACCGTCCTAACACCATCAAAAGAGCCATCGTCCCAAACACGTCCCTCTGTACCACCTTGAGCATCCAGCTTGTAAATAGGGAAAGGCGTGGTAAGAGATTCCAGTGCAAAGTAAACTCCAAGAGCGTCGATAGCATTATCAGACCGTCCATGAAAACCTACGATCTTCTTTCCCTCGTCCTCGAACTTAAACTTTGTACCACTGACAACTCCGAACAAGTTTGGACCAAAGGTTGGAGACGTTCTACCCTTTGAGGTCTTGAAGACGAGGGATGTGATCACTTCCGTGGCTATCAGAGCCACTTTGTTGTAGCTTCCCTCCACCGCTGTGATGTCTTCATCCGGATATTCAATTACAAACTGCACTTGAAAATGCATGCGTTTATACTATTGCTACTTGAATTCCATGTTATAACTCCACATGTGCATAAGATAAGAGCATCTTTATCCCTAGCTCTTAAAAAAAGGTTTTTACACTGTTTGTGGGTTTACTAATATATGAGCCCACAAACAATGCAATAAAACTAAGAATGTGAAAATAATGAAGAGTAGATGGATGCAGTGGAGAATTAACCTCTCGAGGGTCTTGAGTTATTGTCCCATATTCACGTGTTACCACTTCGCCATCGTCCTTGACGTATTCAAATTTGACGTAAGTGATACGTGAGAGATCTTGGCCAACACACACTTTCTTTACACCCTCGTATACATCGTCGTCCCATTCACTCCCACCTTCACCACCCCAAAGACCCACCTTCTGGTACATCCTCCCCATTTCCAATCTTCAATTCCTGTAATAAAATCAGGAAAATAATTATATTTTTTTTAATATATTAATTTAATGTTTTAGAATATATTAAATCGATTTACAAATAAGTCAAAACTCATTTTAAAATCCTATTAATGCTACCAAATTAAACATAAACTAAAGATATCATGAGAATGATGAGAAAAAAACGGTGATAACAAGTAAGTCTCAAAAATCAGCTTCACAATATATAAATCGAAGTCCAATATAGTCCAATCAGTGATAACATTGTTGCCTATTCTAATACATAGCAAGAACACCAAAATGGTCCAAAAATCACATATACCAAGAACAAAAGCCCCATCATAGCTAACTGAAAACGCATTCACAAACTTCTCTCACTGCTTGCTGAGATAAACATTCCTCTTTCTTCTCTAAATTTGTTTTGGAACGATCTCTTAAGATGTTCGGTGATATTCATGTCTCGTTAACATTTTACACAAGTTATATGTAGTTAATTATTAGAAGATAAGATTAATAGTTTTGATGTTAATGGGTAATTAAAAAAGTAAAGTTGTATTATAGATAGATTTAGTTTGCAGAAACAAGATATAACAAATCTTCTTACAATCATACGTGGGATACCAATAAAAGGGAAGAAAAAAAGAGAGGGGATGTAATAGCTACATGAAGAACAAAATAAAATAATGAGAGAGAGAGAAAGAGAAAGAGGATATACCAGTAAAGTCTTGAGATCTGATTGAGAATGTAGGAGATGAACCTTATGGTTGATGACATGTGTTTATTTATGGACTCTGCTCATGAATTGCAAGTTGCAACCAACACATGTTTCACGACTCACCAAGGACTGTCAACAATTGCAATAATTGCTTTTGATAGGAGTCCATAGCCACATCAATATACTGCTATAATAAATAATATAAATGAAAAACAAAACTTTTATATCCGCAAAAACTAAAAAGAAAAAGAAAAAAATGGAGGATAATTTTTTTTTATTAAGACCTAAAATAAATTATTATTGACACTAACTGACTAATATAAACTGAATTATACGTGTTATTACAAGATTTATCAAATCTATAGCTTTCCTAACCTAAAGTGATTTTGTCTAAACTTCATCAAAGATATATTTAACCTAACATTTACTATAAATAAATAAATTAACTGTATACAGTATATCAATATCTCCTATGTTCATTATTATTGTTTTTCCAAAAGAGTCAATTGGGCCAATACACTTAACATTGTCCTATATTGACAATATATCATTTCTAAAATAAAACTGGGCCAAAAATACGTGAAATCCTTTGATATAATCTAAGTGGATCTTTAGGTGGGTAGCGTGTAGCCAGCTAAGAGAGGTTGTCGACGGATTTAGCTTAGATTTAGTGAATATATACGAAAGATTTTATCACTTACCGAAGAAGTCAAATAGTAAGCCTAACACAGTAAGTTAAAATCTGAACCGTCTATTATCTGACACAAGCGCCACATTTAAAGCGTATCCTAAAGAGATCTTTGAGGTTTACATATAAAGAGAAGTGTAAGGAGGAGAGAGATGATATCTTACTCGACGTCGGGTCTATAAAAGTAAATGTAACTAACCTAAATATGTTCACTCAAAACAATAATCATTTTGTACTTTATTAAATTTACAAGTAACATAACTGTATAATGATGATCAGTAACTTGTCATAAATGAAGCGATACTAGCTACATAGTCGGATATTTTAATATGACTATTAGGATTAGTATATGTAACGGAGAAAATAAAGGGGAAAAGATGGATGAGTTCCTCGTTAGAAGAAAGAGTATTGAATTTAAAAGTAAAGGATTGAGGACCCTATCCTCTCTGATAGATGATTTTGTTTGGGCCACTGAAGAAGAAGATAGCACGAATTTTTAAGATCTTTAAAAAGAGAGATTCACTTCTACTGAAATAAGATTTGCTCGTAGATTTTGAAATCTAAACAAATCTTATCGAAACCCTGACACAATCTTTTAGGCTCTTGAGTTCGTATTACTTCTGTAGGGGTAAAGATGGTTTTTATACGGTAGAACGAGGACCTCTTAACGCAAATGTGTAGTTTTCTAAAAGTTGTGTGCATACGGTGTAATTTCTTTTTCCAAAATAGCAAAATCATTTTTTCGAGCAAGAATCGTTTTACCTCTTAGAAAAAGATAAACTTCCAAATTTGAGAGATAATAAGTGAAAAAAAAATTGTGAAAAAGACCCGACCCGACATTGCTAATAATCTATCGTTAAAAAATTGATTAACCTTCGTCTCCCCGGCGCACAAACATATTGTGTTTCTTTTCGGCAAGATCCCTCGATTATCTCCGTGTTCTGTAATTTCGATAGATTTGCAATCTCTCTCTCTTTGTTGCGCCTTTGGTTTTATATTTTCTTGTTTTGTTTTTGTTCTATTCGTTTGATCTCAAATCATCTGCTCTACTATTCTATTCCAATTCGCTTCTTCACCGGCGAACGAAGAAGAAGACACAAATCGAAAGCTTCACTGGTACGAGTCATTGCCTGCTTTTCATAAATTAGTTAAAAAAAAAAAAAATCTCTGCATGTATTGTGAGTTTGATTGTAATGGGGGATATGATGCAGTGAGGTAGTAGGTGTGTGTATGGTAGAATGAATCAAGGAGGGAACACTCAGGCCGTGGCGGCTCCACTTGACCCTAACCCCATTGAGGTATATTACATCTTTTAAAGCTTTACCCTTTTTTTTTCAATTAAAAATCATTCCTTTATTTTCAGTTGCTGCCTGAATTGGATTTGGTACTCTTTAGGCTTTATTGATCGTCTTTCTTTTGGGGGGGTGGGGGTGTATATGGTAAGATATCTCCGTGTTGCAGCAGTTTGCGTTTGTTAACTCTCCATTGTAATGGTTAGGGCAATTTTTTGCTCTATTAGTATGTTCAGACTTCAGAGTTGACTTGAGAGTGAGAGGCTTTTAGCATCTCAAGTTGTACGTATAGTCTTGTGTCCTTTTAGTATGTTTATGGAGAAGAAGAATCTGACCTTTTTCAGATTTGACTTGAGAGTGGAGGGCTTTTAGCATCTCAAGTTGTAGATATAGTCTTGTGTCTAAGATGACCTTTTCTGTTTGTTTTTTTAGTCCATGATTTTTTTTTCACTGATTAATACTTTTTGTTTTCTCCAGAATCGATATGGTGTTGAAGGAAGCCAAGTGCAGACATCTCCATATCAATACTCAACTGGGTCTGACGGTACTTCATGGACAACACATAGGGTAGATAATCAAGTTGTGCAGAATGGGAACTATTCAAACTCAAACTATTACCATCCGCAGCCTCCAGTGCCAGCCACAGGGAATGTGCAAGAGGCACTGAATACCGCATCCTCATCGACGTCTGGGACTGTAAATGTGGCTCAAGATTACAGTGGATATACGCCATACCAGACCCCTTCTGACCCGCAAAACTACTCGAACACGGGATATACAAATTACTACAGTGGCTATCAACAACAGCAACCTAGCCAGTCATATCCTCAGCCTGTAGTGGCGTATCAAAACACAGGTGCTCCTTATTCCTCATTTCAGAATCCAGGATCTTATGCTGGGACTGCAAGTTATTCAGGAACTTACTACAATCCTGCTGATTATCAGACTACTGGAGGTTACCAAGGTACAAACTATAACAACCAAACAGCTGGAGGTTACCCAAGTACAAATTACAGCAACCAGACTCCTACATCAAACCAGGGAAACTATACATCAAACCAGGGAAACTATACATCAAACCCTTATCAAAATTATACTCCTGACGCTGCTAACATTCATAGCTCCACTGCTGCGACCACACCACCTGTACATTATCAAGAGAACTACCAACAGTGGCCAGGTTATTACAGTCAAACAGAAGTCCCATGTGCCCCGGGCACGGAAAAGTCGCCTGCCACTAGTGCATTTAGTCAGAGCTTTCCCGTTCCTGGTGGTGTTGCTAATGAAATGCCTGCTTCAAATGGTCAGCCTGCTCCGTCTTATACCCAACCTTGGAAGCAGGAAACCGACTTACCCCAGCCACCATCTCAGCAGGTTCAGATTTACTTTCAAAAGGGAGTATAACAAATTTGTGTTCTTAAGCTTATTTTGAGTCGATTATTAGAAATTTAATGTGCATATTGTTTTAGACATGGTCACGGATTGCTTTCTTTCACTAGAGTCTCTTTTATTAGAATACTAAGTAGTCATTTTTATGCTCTCAGCCTACTACAGCGGTTAGTGCATCTAATGATGCTTATTGGATGCATCAAACACCAAATCAGCAAGCTTATTATCATGTTCCTCCACAAAATCATTACCAGAGTCCTCTGGAGACTAAACCTTTATATGAGACCCCTATTCAGGGTCATCAGAGAGCTACATATCCCCAAGAACTGAAATCTCAGTCTTCCATTTATCAGACACCGTTAAGCTTTCGTCAGCCTACTCAGACTACGCCGGCAGTTGATACTCAAAGGGTAAGCAAAATACAGATTCCAACTAACCCTAGAATTGCTTCAAACTTGCCATCAGGTTATACCAAAATGGATAAAGGTAGATCACCAGCCGGTGCAACCCAAACACCTGCGTATGTTAGTGTCTCAACGTCAAATCCGAAAGGTCATACCAATGCTATGCCTGAGGTAAGGCTCCTTTTTCAATTCTTGAACTTTGATTACCTAGCAGGTAAAGTAGATATTAAATGTTGGCCACTGTTAATTGATATATTGAGTAAATTTTCTCTTATATTTAACATTGAGTAAATTTTCTCTTTTATAATCAACATTGGAAACAAATAATCATGTTGCTTGTAGCCTGGAACCTTCCCAAAATCGCTCTGTGGGTTTGTAGAGAGGGCTTTTGCACGTTGCAAAGATGATAAAGAAAAGGCATCTTGCCAGGCTGCCCTGAAGAAGGTAAATGTTAGTAGGAATTTTAGCATGATTTCTAGTCAGTCATTGTGCTCGTCTTATGCTAATCTCATATTTGAATGAACTTCGACTTTATCTTCCGAGTAGATTTGTAGTATGGTTAAGATGTTTTCATGAACAAGAAGAAATCAATTTGCACGTATTAGAATACTATGTTATTTTGGGTTGCTTTGCATGCTGATGCTTTTTTTTTTTTTTTGTATTTCTAGATTATCACTGAAGCTACAAATGATGGTACTATTAATACTCGGGATTGGGATATTGAGCCTCTCTCAACTGTCCTGAACACAGATGTGACTAACACCGAGTATGTCCCTGCTTTCCTTTCTTACCTCCAGCTTGCATGATCTTTGTTCTTCTTTATTATATGGTTGGAACATTTTCTCCATATGATTTGCTATTAAGCTTTACGCTTTGCTGCAGGCCGAGCTCCGCTCCTATATCTTCGTTACAAAATAAGAGCCCAACAAGACGGCCCAAAAGCAGATGGGAGCCGTTAGTGGAACCAAAACCATTTGTGAAGCCAGCTTCAACTTTCAGCAGTGGTGTTAAGTTTGGAGGTTGGAATCACCAAAATGATAATAACAAAAAGGTTAAGATTCTTTCCTTGTTATTTGTGAAGCAATGCTGCTGCTATTGTTAGGCATTCTCTGAGTGGTTCTGATAAAAAAAATAAAAAATTTGCAGAGCTCTGAGAGTTTTCAAAAGGTGGATGCTGTCACTGGCACAAAGCCCACTTACTCTGCGCAAAATTCTGCTAAAAAGAGTTTCCAGCGGCCTGTGAAGCGACAGCGTTTTTCTGGTGGTGCAGCTACTGCCATTGATGATGAGGCATCTAGTGATAGTGACAAAGAATTGACACCATACTATTCCAGCGCAATGTCACTTGCTAGTTCTGCCGATGAAAAGAAGCGGCGTGACAGTCGTTCCAAGCGTTTTGAGAAAGTTCAAGGGCACAACCGAGGGAGTGATATTCCTAAACCTAAAATTTCAAATGCTGGAAATTTGCATTCTAGAAGGGGCACTGCGATGAGACTTGGCGAAGTTTTTGATGAAAGTGGCAGCAGAGCTGTGGAAGACATGGACTGGGATGCACTAACTGTTAAAGGAACTTGCCAGGAAATTGAGAAACGTTATCTCCGTCTTACTTCTGCACCGGATCCTTCCACCGTAAGTATCACTATCTTATGCCTAGTAATCTTTTTGACACACTGACTGATATTTTAATTGACTTATTTGTGCTGTGCAGGTAAGACCAGAGGATGTGCTGGAGAAAGCTCTGTTAATGGTCCAGGATTCTCCGAAGAATTATCTTTATAAGTGTGATCAGCTAAAATCTATTCGCCAAGACCTCACTGTACAGCGGATACACAATCATCTAACAGCAAAGGTAGGTATATTATTGAGTTCCAAATTATACTGAGCATTCTTGCACGTAGGGACCTGTCACATAATGAACATGTTTATGATGTTTCCCTGTTGAATGTGTATTTCAGGTGTATGAAACACATGCCAGATTTGCTCTGGAAGCTGGGGATTTAACTGAGTATAATCAGGTTTGTACACTTGCCAAGATTGTCCATATTGCAGAATAGTACCATTCAGATTGTCTAGATCTGATTCGGTATTGAAAACAATTGTATCTATTCTCCTAATCTAAGAGTTCTAACCACTAATAGAATCAAGCCTTGTAGGATATAGCTATTGTATATTCCTGAGGAGACTTAACATAACTCTCGCGGTATTTGTAGTCTTGCTGAATTGGTTTTTGCTGTTGTTACAGTGCCTGTCACAGTTGAAAATCCTTTATGCCGAAGGTATAGAAGGATGCACTCTGGAATTTGCTGCGTACAGTCTACTCTATATCACTTTACACTCGAACAACAACCGAGAACTGTTATCATCTATGTCCAGGTTAGTGCTTTAAATTTTCCTTTTCTGGGCTATGTTTAGGCATAAACAGAAAGTTTATGTGAGTGACCAACTGGGAATAGTATTGAAGCTACGAATCTTCACTCGATAGTTATGTTTTGTTATTACATCTCTACCTACCAATGTGTAGAGGTTACTTTTTTTAATTGGGTTTATATGCATGAAAGATTGAGTAATTATGTGATATCTGAATTTGTTCTGTAGGTTATCCAAAGAAGCTAAGAAAGATGAAGCAGTTAGACATGCTCTCTCAGTTCGTGCAGCTGTTACATCAGGAAATTATGTTATGTTCTTCAGACTTTACAAGACTGCACCAAACATGAACAGTTGCCTCATGGGTAGGTGGACATATCACCTACGAAAACTCTCTTGATATGTTTGAACAATTGGATAGATATATAAATTTATGTTTTATTTGCAGATCTGTATGTGGAGAAGATGCGTTATAAGGCTGTGACTTTTGTGTCACGGAGTTGTCGTCCTACAATCCCGGTTTCATACTTGGCCCAAGTATTGGGCTTTGCTGGTACTTCAAGCGAAGGGACTGGTGAAAAGGAGATTGATGGTATGGAGGAGTGTTCTGAATGGCTAAAAGCCCATGGTGCTAGCCTCATAGCTGACAGTAACGGAGATATGCTTCTTGATACCAAGGTACGTCTTCTTTTGAATTTGCCATAATGTTGTGATGTAACATGAAGTTCACAATTCACATTCTCAAGATATGAATGGGGACTGAGCTTGTGTTATTTCCTCGTACAGGTGTCATCAACGAGTCTCTTCATGCCAGAACCTGAAGATGCAGTTGCTCATGGAGATCGATATCTAGATGTCAATGATTTCTTTACGCGTACATGATGAAAAATATTAATGTCTGTTGTGTAGTCTGATGGGGAAAAAAGGGAAACAATAATGCCAAAATGAAGTTCATCAAATCTTTTGATCGTAAAGGAGAGACCAACGAAGATAATAGAAGCATCTCTCACCTCATCATCTTTTGCCAAACATAACCTCAGGTATGACATTTTAGGTCTACGTTACTTGATAGAAGAAGGACCAAATGTGTTTGTAATTCGTTTTTGTGAATATGGAAAATCCTTTATTATTTTTAAAAACTTTGGAAGGGAATCCAGTAAACAAATAATGTATTACATTTAAACGATTAAAGGAATTACAAACAGAAAAGTACAAGTATGTTTTGATTTGGGTCTCTTTTTTATCACTTCCTCTTGTTCTTGCTTCCAAGCAACAAACAGAAGTAAAACAAAACCCTAAAAAAGAACCCAAAAGCTACCGTGATAAGCAAGCAATTCCATTTGCTGAGCTGAGTCACACCTTGCTGCGTCAGAATATCCGCACCAGTGGTCAGACATGTCGAGCTAGATATCGTAGTCCCGAGGGAGCGGCTCACGGAATCGAGCAGCCGTAGCTTCATCCCTTCTGGTAAAATCCCCAACGGAGTGTTGTCGAAAATCTGAACTCCTCTGACAAAACACTTGGTCGGATCAGAGAACTCGTTCTGCAAAACCGCTTCGTACGGATACTTCACGAGAGACATGTAATGAAACCAGATCCAGTAATCTGGGATACGGTTTCTGTTGATGAAGAAACCACTGAAGAGCAAGAAGTAAGCTAAAATAGCGACGACGATTGTGTAACCTAACATCACGTGAGGAACCACTCCTGAAAGAAACGTGACGAAGGAGCTACCTGACCAAAAAGAAGCTAATATAATCAAACAATAAAACAAAAAGCCCATTGGGCCTCCGTCTAATCCCACTGCCCAAAACGTCGTCGCAGCGAAAGCTAAAGAGAGGAAGATGAGCGACGGGAAGGCGACGATGGCGTGAGAGAGAACGTAGGAGGATCTCCGGTACGCGTTGTAAGCGGTTTCTCTCATGAAGATGTAACGTTCATGGAGGAAGACGGGGAGAGCATCGGCGCAAGTGTAGAACATCGTCGACATCGCGAAGGCGAAGAACCCTAGCCGCTCTTGTACGCCTTTCGGAGAATTGTCGATTCGCCAGAATACGGTGGCTAAGATGAATCCGGTGATGGCTACGGAGGCGAGTCTAATCCCGAATAGCTCCGGTTGTCTACGAGAGTTTAGCATCGATCGTTTCGATAGAGTTACGATCTCGATCCAGATCGGATTCGCGAATGCAGGTACGGCTAAGGTAGTTGCCGCGGTGGCGGTGGTGGTGGCGGTTGGAATCGCGGCGGCTAGCTTTCCTCTGCTGATACTAGCCGCGATTGCTTCTTTTAGCGTTAGATTTAACGGTGATGACGGTGGTGTTAACGGCGGTTGACGGTAATTTTCTTTCTTCATCTCTTGCCATTTTTTGTTGAATTCGATTAATCCTCTCGTTCCTCCGTTGGATCCTTCAAGCTCGCGGATGTGATCCAACGCAAACTCCGTTAGATTCTCGTTCTCCGGTATCGGATTCCCAAACTCATCGAAGAAAGGCCGAAGACTCGCCGGAGATCCACTAAACACGGTGTTGCCACGTGACAAGAATATTAACCGGTTAAGCAAACCGAGAACTCGATGACTCGGTTGATGAATCGACATAATTACGATACTGCCACTCTGAGCGATCCTCTTCAAGACCTTAACCACCATGAAGGCACTCGTGGAGTCCAAACCAGACGTAGGCTCATCGAGGAAGAGAAGAATGGGGTCGTGGATGATGTCAATACCTATCGAAACACGTCTTCTTTCACCACCGGAGATTCCACGGTGACCTTCGTCTCCTATAATCGTCTTCGCGGCGTTCTTGATACCTAACTGTTCGATCAAAGCTTGAACACGAAGCTTCTTTTTAGACTTAGGTAAGCTTCTCGGGAGACGAAACTCAGCTGCGAACATTAGTGTTTCTTCAACGGTTAGCATAGGGAAGAGAAGGTCGTCTTGCATGACGTATGCTGATATGACTTTGAGCATACGTGATTGGAGTGTTTCTCCGTTTAGCTTCACCGTTCCTTTTAAGCTTCCTTTAGCTATACGATTCGCTAATGAATCGATGAGTGTTGATTTTCCTGAACCGCTCGCTCCTAGAACGGCCATGATCTCTCCGTCTCGCGTCTCGCCGGAGATGTTGTTGAGGAGGGTTTTGGTGTTCGGTGTTCCGGTTTGAGCAAGCTCAGGATCCTCTGTTTTCCGCCGTGGGAGGAGGTTGCGGAAGTTCAGTTTAGGGCGAAGAGAGACGCTGTAAGTGAGATTGTCGAAAGAGAGGACGAAGGGGACGGTGCGTGTGAGTTCATCGTCGTCGTGAAGTGGAGTCTCGTCTCCAATGGCTAGTTTCCTCACGTCGCTGACGTTTTTGAGAAGCTGCCCTAAAGTGGAATCGGAAATGGAGGAGATGGAGTGAAACTGCGGGGTTTCATCATCATCAGCTGCTACAATACGAGCCATATTAACTAAACAGACTTTAAAAAACTTTCAAAACAACGAAGTTAAAACACACTCATTTGCTTGTGGTTCACGAAACTGTTTTGAGTAGTTTGGAGTCTATCAAAGAAGAAGAAGAAAATGTAAAAGTGTTTGCTCTTTAGTTCGTTGTGATTTTTGTTGGATATGTCTGTATATGTTACTTATATAGAACCAAGTGCATGAAGAGACGTGTGTGTATGTGTGAAGACACGAACCTTGATATGAGAAATGTTTTTATAACAAGTCTCTGTGAGTTGCATGGGAAAGGTGTGTTACGTAAATGCGTTTTTGATTATTTAATTTTTTTAATCAAGGGGAAAGGTGAGTGAGCCGACCTATGAAATCTGAAGTTCCCAAAAGTGGAAATACCAAATACATTTTCTTCTCTTTTTGACTTTGGAATTAAAGTGGATCTAACATTGGCATGGGACTATGTCTTTCCTGTGTGTTTCCCATATTCTCCGTAATTAATGCTCTTATTATTCTACTTTATTTTCATATTTTGATTCAATTTTCATATTAACCGTTCCGATAAGAAAATAGAACTGGAAAATTAAAACTTATAAAGGACATTTCAAAAGGAATACATCATTAGTGTGATAAAGACAAGATGGTCCAATGTCCTAATTAGAAGAGTCTTAAATATGCCTTTTTGTAAAATAGTATTCTTAATTGCGGTTCAGTTAGTTGACAAAAATAGCGTTAGGTGAAAAGCAAAATTTTAAAGTGAAAATGGCAAACTCTCTACTATCTTAGTCATAGCTCGAAATAGATGACTGATGAGGTAGTTAAAAACACGAAAAACCTATCCAAACAAAGTCATGCGAAGTCGATGTCCACTTATTAGTATATGTACAAAGATCTATGCATGTAGACTACTAGACTGATGTTTTATATTGGTCTATTTACAAGTCGGTCCAATCAAGATCAAGACTTACTCTATAATTAAATGGCTACGAGACTAGCTAGCTTAGCTATTTCACTTCCCAACTTAATTGAAGCCTAACAAAATGCCGGGAAAAAAAACTTCAACAGCACATGCAACAACGAGAGATCGAGTCATGTGACCAAACGTTACCAAAGTAAAATATATAGGTCGAGTCATGTGGCTTTTTCTTTGATAATAGGGTCAAGTTCTTTCATGGACCTTACTCTATGCATGACCCCAACGCTAAGTAAATAAAACAATATAGACACGCATGACGCATGTTAGCGTAGCGTATGTGTGTGCACATATGACTATATGATTTTATCTGGTGGATGTTTCGATAATTGATATAAGGTTAACGAATACGAAATGCTATGTTGAAGACCATGTGGTCTATGTTACTATTCTTACTCGTGGTCAAATCAAGAGAGCATGGTAGGTTTCTATTAAGGCATGTTTATGAAAGAGTTTTTAGAATAAAATTACTAGCGTAATTTAATAACTGATTTTAAACTTTAACTAAGAAAAATCAAATATCGATTTTTAAATTATGTTAAAAACTTTATCCTAAGAATTTTTCAATAAAAATGGCCTTAGTACGTTAATTCATTTATGAAGTTAAGATTCATTTTCACTACTGTCAAAAGAAAATTATAGTAAAACGAGGATTCCATTTTATAGACAGAATTATAGGTAGTCTTACAAAAAACAAAAGAAGACGGAATTATAGGTCAGATGTAAGAAAATCAAGTAAAGCACATGGAAATGTTATATTATACTATTATTAGATTTTTACCAATGTACCATGGTAGTTTTTGGTATGGTAATTTTCCTATACGCTGGTCAAAACTTTATCAATTTTAATCACTTATATTTTATACAACAGCCCACCTAATCGAGATAGTGGATTTTTAAACAGTCATTAGTAAAAGTTTTGAGTCAACTAAAATATTTTCCAACTCTAGTGGAAAACAAGGAGATGAGACCTTTCTTTCTAGAATTCTAAGTAATAGGCGGTGTTAGCGATAACATGTGAAATCATTTAATATGATAGAGAATGCTTTTACATATCCAATCTCATATTGACTTTTCTGTAATTAACTTTCTTTCTGACTTTTGATTACTAACTTCTAACTACATTTCCTTTCATGCCGCCACGATCGAAGGACTTGAAGATTCAATACTTTTTTATTTTTCAACAAAACTTTGAAGAGTGTATAATCGACTTTATATTAATTTCGACGGCTGTCTCATTTTACAAAAGTAATTTAATAAGGATAAGTTGCTAACAGTATGTCTCTTTTTCTTTTATAAAACGACTAGTTTACAAAGGTTCCAAATGTTGAAAGAAGAAAGAAAAACACATTCTCGGCAGCATCTCAAATCAAAAACACAAATTGTATACTCCAAAGAGCTGATATGCAAATAAATATATATGTGAAAATATAAGAATAATCTGTTAAAGACCTTGCAATGTATACAAATACTTGAATTTCCTGTAACAATTGGTATAAAGAATTAAGTAGTATGTTCTCTCTTTCTCGCTCCTGTACCAACAACAATATTAACTTAGATACTCTTCTTCTTTTGATCAATCTTTTTTATCTTGTTTCTTCTCTCTTAACCATTTGCGCAAAAACTTTGGTTATTGAGAGTTTGAGACACCTCACCTGCTAGATCTCCCATTCCATTCACACTAAACCGATATTAGCTCCTCCTCATATACGCAGATTATGAATCTCATCGCCTCCATGTTTTCTTATCTCTTGAATCTCATCGAGCTGGAAGTTTATTAAGATGTTAAAATGACATAGTATAGTATTGAAATGTAAATTGAAACGAGCATATGAAGCCAAAATGAGGAAGAAGATGAGATTGGAGAGACAGAGATATCATAATAAATGATACTCCCTCTGTTTTTTTATGTAGGTAGTTTTAGTTGAATGCACAAATATTAAGAAAGTTATTGATTTTTTCAAAAATAACATTTGATAAATAAATTATGTGTAGCTAAACCAATCATAAATAAGTATATATTATTTGATTGGTTACACTATACCCAATAAAAGTAAAAGTTACTTATAATTATGAAAATTATTTATATTTTGAAACTAACAAATTTTACTCAAACTACTTACAATAAAAAACAGAGGGAGTATTTCAAAGACAACTATTTGCCACCGGCTTCAGACGTGTGCCCGTTAGGTGTTTGCATTGTTCATGAAAGCGACAAAATAATTGTCTTTTGGATAAAGCTGACAAAAAAAAATGTCTTTTGGATATTTTTTTGGGGCCAAATAGTTTTAAAATGAAAAAAAAATTATCGAATTTAATTAAAAAATATCTAAAATTTTCAATTTTTTTATTCAGATAGTATATTTAATTATTTCTTTTATTTTTTTCAGATAGTATATTTACAATTGTTTTTTACTTATAAACTAAAACTAAAATGCATATAACAATACATTCATAACTGTAGCAACAATGGATGTGGTGGAAATTTACAAATGACCAACTTATTATAATTGCATTATACAAAACTTACACGTTTATATAACAATCTTCTATTTTTAATAAATGTTTGCATTTTAATTAAGAAAATATATGAAAATATTACAGCCCATTCTAGGCAAAGTTATTGGAAGCGAGCCCTAAATGTTTTTTTTCTGGAAACCCACCAATAGAAAGCAAATTGGACTTTCTTGTAAGCCCAGCTGATCTTATAACAAAAGTAAATTTTATGGGTAGTCTTCCATAATAAAATGGAGATGATCTTTAGTGAACAATCAGAATGAGTATGTCACTGACATGGGCCGCATGATGCACTAAGAGTTTTTTTTTTTTTTTTTTTTTGTCATCAATGGATTTTCATTCAACATATACTTCAGTACAAAGAGCACCAAAAACAACATCCACATCAATTCCAGCAAAGACCGATAAGACACGGCAACCAAAAAATTAAACCAAACCAAATAGAGGAACACAACACAACAGAAGTTAAACAGAGGCCACAGTACAAAGAGTTCCTTTCTCATGGTCTTGTGTTTTTGTTTTATATACAAGCCACTAACAAAAAAATTTTTTTTTAAAAAAAAAAAATAGCTTTGGACAAGTAATCTTATTTTAAGGCTTTGAAAGTTTAAATTGATGCACACGCTCTAAATCAAACACGCCAAAAGCTATGCAAAAGGCAGTCTACAGCTTTGAGTTCTCTTGTCCTTTCCCTTCCTCCTAAGTTGCCTTTTAGAGTTGATTATATAAATAACATTGTTTTTGCCTTACATGATTATATATAAATAACATTGTGTTAGCCTCAAATGATTGTATTTTATAATGATGTGATACCATACCATTCTTCTCATTTGGCCTCGGATTTATTTTCTTAGTTCACGAGTGTCCCTTAATTCTTGTAAAAGACATACTCTATAGAATTTTTTTCGTGTACATTATCTATCTAATCTAACAATTTGATTATACTGCACATGCATTGGAGAAACCCCAGGATCTACAAAAGCCATAACGAGTGATTGGCTAAATTCATAGTGACACCAATGTGGAAAGATAATGGAGGTTTAAAAATATAAAAAAATTCAGATGAAACTACAACGCATGGAACAGTCAAACCTTACAACAACAAAATAGCAAATGAATCAGAACTTTAATCTTAACCATATAAAGAATTCAGATGAAACTTTATTAAAGTCTTTCTAATAATATATGCATTTAAAAGAAGAAGACGTTTTCGTAGGGATTAAGTATGGATGGTTTATGTTAGTTGAGCTGAAGGGGCTCGAGAAAAAGATGATCAAGTTTAAAGAATGTTATGTTATTCAATTTAGTCGATGTTAATTGCATTTTAAACATATTGTACCAATACTAATTACATAAACCAAGATTATATCAATTCTAACCAATATTTATACACTAATAGTTTGTCATTTAACAGATTATTGAGTATCTATACTATATTAAAAAAAAAAGTAAATAGAGATTAGCATAAAAAGAGGACGCTGGATAATATAATTAACATTAGAAAATGGGTTAATTAGACTTCGGATTTCGACCTAACCCCTAGGTTGCAGTGTACGTCATCATGTCTTGTAATGATGCTTTTGTATACACGTAGACATAATTTCTTCATTGAGATATAAGAAATCTTTATCTTAAAAACCTATGGATTTTTTTTTTGTTCTTTTTTGGATTAAAAAAAAAAGAATTTGAAGCGGACTGCCTCGTGTCAGTGCGGTCCGCGCACAGTGCAGAAAACTCAACCAAAAGGTTTTTTATTTTGGGATTTTAGAACTTAATTTCCCTTCGATTTCCATATTTTGTGGGGCTCACACCTTTAAAAACCCTCTAAAAACTATGGATGAAGGTGTTCTAAATTGTTTGTTTTTACAAATTACAAATTACACTTAAAAATTATTTTTTGAGAAAAAGGCATAAATTACACTTAAATATTAAAAAAAATAATTATGGAACGAAGTAGCGATCAGCTTTCTGAAAGCAAGGATCCATGTTTCCAGATTTTCAACTTTACGAAGTGAACCTTTCTAGCGACCGTCTGACTCTGAACGCTCGTGTTTAGGGAATCATCATTTCAGTCTCTCAATCAATCTCCAATAACTTATATGTTTTCTCTTTTGTCCTTTGAGAATTTTCTTTCCTACTAATATCAGTACTTGTTGTGATCTTATGCAATATTTTAGTTCACAAGATATTATTTCAAATTAGAGACAATCCGCGTTTTCATAAGAATTGTGTAAATTAAATAATTCATATGAAAATATTTAGTTGCAGTTATATAAAATTAATTATGAACAACCGTAGCAAAAATTTATATTAATTCATATGATAATATTTTTGTCAATATTAAGAAAAACCCATATGAGAAAAAAATAAAGATAAACAAGCTAAAAACATCTTAAATATGTGTTACAAATGAATCGAATATAAACAAGCTAAAAACATCTTAGATAGACATTTGCATTAATTTGTATTTCGAAACTGGAATCGAATATAAAATTTTCAAATCACAAGCAATTCGAGTCTAAAACAAAGATTTGTAATCGTATTTATTTATTTTTACACTGAAATGGCCTTAGGAATTTTTGAAATTTCATAGAAAACAAAAAAGAAGCATAATAAAAGTAAAAAATCAAAAGAAAACAAAGAATCTAATCTTTAGTTCTCTGACTCTCACTCTTTATTATCTTCTCATCATCTCCATGTCCAATTTAATTATTTAGTTAACCCCTAAACATCTGAGCCCGTTCTTGATCATATGCTCCCGCAATTTTTGAAGCTGACAACAAACATAATCCAACCTCATTAACACTGTATTGCTTCTGCTTCTGTTGCTGAGATTGCTTGCAATGCAAGATAGCTCCTTGAATAGAATTTTCAATCTCTGAGCTCGAACTCGTACTTCTCTTCAAAAACTGCAATGGACGAAACCCTGAACTAGTCGATGACTTGGTGTTCAAACTCTGTGCAGGTTGTCTCCTCATAGAAACCGAAAACGATCTCCTATGGCTCCTAGGAACAGAACCATTACTCTGCTTTTTAGGTCTCTCTGCTCGAGAATACCTCAAAATAGATCCTTCATCAGCAACTCTTGACTCATCAGAACAACTTGACTTCCCAAAGAATGATCTTAGATAAGCTCTTGAAGCTTTTATCTTCGTTACAAAACTCAAGTGTTTGATCAATCTTAGCTTCTTGCCCCAAGATTTCTTCTTCTCATCATCCTCCAATGAACTTGAATATTCAAGGAAGTAATCCTTAGGGTTAAGCTCTTTACTAACTTGACAAGAATTTGCTGGAGATACGGTGCAAGACTCGAAAGGGGTGTTGCTTGTCACCGGAGTTGTAACCGTTCCAGTGGCTAAAGGTGTGCTGTAGAATTCTTCATCAAAGGTGTAATCTTCTAGAAGCTTTTGAACCATTTGGAGACGTGGAGGTAAGTGAAGAGGGAGAAGCTTGCCTTTGTAGAAGAGTTCATCTGCAGGAGAAGTGGTTGTGTCTATCTCAAGAGGACATAGATGAGACATTTGGAACTCAAACTCTCTAGGGTTGTTGTTGTTGTTGTTGTTGTTGAGAGCTTTGCGTACGAGGTTAGTGAAAGAAGTGACTTCCATGTCTATGTAATCTTCTTCTACATCACTGTCACACCACTCTAGATTAGCTGCCATTTTGTTTATGTATGTTTCTTCTTTTTGTATTATGTTTTAGTGATTAGTAGTGATATGAGTTGAGAGTAGAGGAGGTATGTTTTTATATATGCAAGAGAGAGTTCAGTGTTAGGTTTTTGATTTGGTAAAGATGGTACACCTGTGGAGTGTGGACCAAGTTGTGTTTTTATTTTACGTACTTCTATAATAAAAAAGGAATTTATTAATACTGTAAATAGGTATATTTGTTTATATTCTTAGATAATAATTTCTTCCAAGGACCACCACTTAAATCTTGAACTTACTATACGGTGAGTCAATGTTTTAGTTTTCCATTTTTCTTACGAGAATTATTTGATTGGCTTTAGAAAGTTAACGGGTTAATCATCTTTATTAATGGTGATTAAAGTTTAAATAGTGTAAGAACGAATAGCGAGACAAAGTTTTAGAATAAAGACAAAGTATCTCATACATAAAGTATTGGTATAATAACCTATCTGATAATTATTTTACTTATTGTGTTTTATTTTATTACGTGTATTTGGATTTGTTTAAATTTAGACAAGGACGACGATGAGCGACAATATTCTTGGTAGAAGCCCACGTGTTTGCTAATTTTCTGTCTTATTGGTTAGTGGTTAATAAATACATCAACACTAACCAAATAGTATGATACAACAATATGATTATGTCGTGACCCGTATGATACATTGTTAACACAAAGACATGTAAATCTACAGACAAGGTGATATGTTTGCTTCTTCTCAAATTTACAAACACATGTCGGGTATATATTAATCGAACCACAAAAAAAGTTTTTAAGATGAAAGATATATATAATGGTTTAAATAATTATGAACGATTTATATAAAACATAAAAATTACTTATTAATAACATTATAATAATTTTATATAAAAATACTTCAAAGAGAAATTTGGGACAGCTCGATTAGTTTGATTACAATATTTTCCAGATTTTTAATATTTATAGTTCAAATTCCAAAAATATTACATGGTATAATCTTTAGATTCTTTACAACTTATTCAACATATCATGATAATTATGTTTAATTTTATTCACTCAACAAATATTTTTAACACGCTTAATCGCATATTTCTTCATAGTTTTATTTGTAGTTTTCTCTATAGATGTTTAATTTATCATATATAGTGTGGAATCTTTTATTCAGGTGTGATACACTGATAACACAAATACATTTACATCTATAGGCAAGGTGATATGTTTGTTTTTTCTCAAATTTACAAAACATAGTAGATACAACCCAACATAAGTTTTTAAAGATAAAAAATGTATATAGTGTATTTAAAGAAAATGAATGATTTATATAAAACATAACAGTTTATCTTATTAAAAAAATCAAATAATTATATTTACAAAAACTTAAAAGGGAACTTTGAGACTCGCTTGATTTGGTTAATATTCTCTAAATCTTAATATTGATAGTACAAATTCCAGAAGATATAACATAGTACTCCCTCCGTTTCATATTATTTGTCGTTGTAGGGAAAAATTTTCGTTTCAAAATAAGTGTCGTTTTAGAGTTTCAATGCAAAATTCATTAATAAGATTCATAGGTAATTGTGTTTTTATTTTTCTATTGGTTGAAATATGATTAGGTGTATAGGTAATTGTGTTTTTATTTTGGAAATATACAAAATCATATGTTTTCTTAATATGTGTGAATAAACCTAAAACGACAAGTAATATGAAACGGATGGAGTATAACATTTAGATTCTTTACAACTTAATCAACATATTATAATTATTACGTTTGATTTTATTCACCCAACACAGATTCTCAACACGCTTCATATCATAATTTTTTATAGTATTTATTTATCGTTTTGTCTATAGATGTTTAATTTGTAATATGGTGTGGAAATCATTTATTTATGTATTGGCAATATCACATCCCATTGTACTTTAACATGTTCCAGACATATTACTTGATTCCAGGGTTTAATTGCTCCATTTTTTAAGTGTCAACTCCATGATTTATGAATGACATCCTTAATAAGATATGAATAAATATATTATGTGGTTTTGAGTTTAGCCCAATGACTTGACAATTGTAAAATATTAAAATATATGTTTGCATCTCAGCTAGGGATTACTAAACCATGATTTATAATCAAACCAAAGACATTAAACCCGGTATGACCGGTTTCGACGACATTAGAAATTACGGTTTGATTGTACAAAACTGAAATTTTACGTCCATTTGAGTAAAAGATGCTAGACAATGCTCTGTGAACTTTAGTTTCTTACACAACCAAGTGAGATACAGATGGAAGAAGAAGAAGCAGAAGAAGAGTCCCAATGTATTGGTGTTCCATGGAACAGATCTGAGAGATAGTTCTCCAAGTTATCAGGCTTAAACCTCATCACCATCTCTATGTTTGTCTCCTCTCTAGTAAACATTGGCCCACGCTGCGCTCTCGTAGTTTGCAGTGTAGCTTCTGAGTTTTGCTTTGTGCTTGGCGAGCCAATCGTCTCCAAGGAGGTTCCTGAAGTGATGAGTTGAACGAACCGTATCAACTACAAACTGAATGTTGTTGACAAGGAAGAGGTAAGAGAGAGACACATCTTTGTAACTCGCTGCTTTGATGTCTAATTTACAAAAGAAAACTAGTATGAGCCAAGCTAGATGGACCGAGGTTGCATGATGGTTGATGTCTTCATCTTCTAAGATTGGAGCCGTGAAGTAAGAGTCTAGCAAATGAGTGTTTCTCTTGAGAGGATGCTCTGCAAGAATTTCAGACACGACACGGCAGTATTCAGACAGTGATGATATGAAACTACATACTTATTAATTAATTCAATGGACTCTATATTGTTTTGTTTTAAGTTCTTTACATTTAAAGATTTCCAATTTTTATTAATAATTGTACCATTTAAAACTTCATTATGTAAATCTATGAAACTACATACTTATTGTTTATTTTTGTGTTATAAATCCATGAGATACGAACAAGTTGAGAGGTTAGTATGAATATGACTTGTATAATTCAATTGTAAATACTGAAACCAAATATATAATATATTTTTATCACTTTCAGATCATTGTTTGTGTCTTCACTATATAAGCCGATTAACCTATTTCTTTGACTAGCCGAACAAAGATACGCGTGATCTCTCAAATTATGTATTTACATGTGCATATTGACATATATAAATCAGTTAATAAATATAACGCGTTTGTGAATAAAAATAATCTCTCACCCATTGGGCTTGGGCTTTATATTTACTTGGGCTTTTACTATGGGCATCAGTAATGGGCTTATTTTGATGTTATATGAGCCGAGGCTTTAATAGTTTTACCATGTGAGTCCTACCCTAATTTTAAAAACACATGTTTATAATTTGTGTTTCTTTTTGTTTTATAGAAACACTTCTTATAAAACTTTTTTTTAACATATTTAAATTTTCTTAGCTTAATTTGTTCGGTTCGGATTCTCTCTCTTATTCTAGAGAGAGACTTTTCTCTCTCGAATGTCCCTCTTACCAGACACATATCTTTCAGAGGGATTCGAGATTATCTTTTGTTGTAATATATTTTCAATCCAAAGATCGATGTTTTATTCCGGTTAGCGGATTTTAATTTTCGCATAGGCGATTTTGGTGTGTCTTTCAAGTCAATTTGGATATGTTCTTCAAGTTTTCTAATTCAGTTTTCAATATTGACTTGAATACTAATAAATTTCGATCTAACGATCTTCCTCCTTTCTTAATCTTATTTTAAATTCTGTTGATATAAGGGAGTCTTTGTCTCTAGCTGGTTATCCTTGATCCTAGCTCGGGCGGGAATCAATCTTTGCTGTGTGTATATGAGCGAAGTTTCCTTAGAGAGTTAAAGATCAAGCTTTTCTGATTAAGCTTCTGATTTGAGGCAGATTTAGATTAGTCAAAGCTAGCCATGAAGGTTAGTGTTTTGACAAAGATCTGTTATTTGAATCTTTGAAGCCATTGGCAATTTTCACATCCGGTGAGTGGGAAAGATCTCTTTTAATATCATCAGCGACCACAGAAAGGAGTTGCTACAAGTGAAGATGTTTGTGTCCGGCGGCAAAGCTTGGTGGATGTCCAGTGATGTCGTCAGTTTCACCTCACGCAGCGGCGCGTGGAAGAGCGTTCTCTGGAGCGCGTGAACAAGCCTGAAGAGACGCGTGTACAACATGAATGAAAGCATGAAGACGCGTGGGTGTTGTGTGGCAGCCAAAGCGGTGATACGGTCAATATATTGGACCTAATCACATTAAAATTTTATTTTAATCTCGTGTCTGTAAAAGGTGGATTTTGGGCCATTATCTTTACTTGTACTATTGTCCATTGGGCTTTCCTATAAATGGAAAAGTTGACAAAAAAAAAAAAAAAAAAAAAACATATTTAAATTTTCTTTGTTGATATGTAAAATGGCACCAATTATTTTACATTGTTTTTTTAATTTTTGGATACAAATTCCAAAAAATTTTAGCTTATTGTTGTGTTGTTTGCGACCAACCACTGCGTTTTAAAACAAAATTTTACTCCTAAATAAGATTGAGCTAGCGATGTTAGAACTACCGTTTGATATTGTTCACATGTTTTTGTCGGTTAACTCGCTAAAGAACAACTGATATATGTTAACTCTACCGCTATATATAAATATTCACCATTCATGTGTGGTATTCCACTCAAATAAATAATAAACATGATTGAGCCACTGGTAAACGAATACTAATTTTAAAATTAAAGTCTTAACCTAGAAGGATTTAGTGCAATTTTCTTTTTGTATATCTTGTATTTTATATCTCATAAAGAATTATTGGAAAGAACTAATCATAGAAAGTTGTTCAGAAAAAAAAATTAATTGAAAGATAAAACTTACCAGTAGGCTACAGCACTTGCATGTATTTGGGTGGTTGGTTTACATACACGGTTGAGATTAAATCTAACTAGACTGATTTTTTCTTCTTTTCTTGACACATTGAATTAGATTGAATGAAATACTAAACTTAAAACAATTCCTAACTGAAGACGCCATCGTTATAAATATGAGATAAAATTCAAAATTGTAATTATGAGTAGGGTTATGACAATTACCTCTAATAAATAGGATATACAAAAGTTTACACAAGACATAAATACATGTATATCCATTCCTAAAATTAAAAATTCAAAAGACACATTGACAATGGCATATCAACTAAATAATTACTCAATCGGAGTATTTTCCATTTTGTCAAATGAAAAGACACTAAACTACACCGGTCAAGCACTAACCACTAAAGCATTCATTGAAGAAGAAAAGAAAATCAAACAATAAGTAAAAGGGGAATAAGAGCATTGGATAGCATGTCCACGTCGGTCAATAAAATCATCCAATAGAAAGCTGATTTTTTGCCACGTCACGCGGGTTGGGCTGCCCTTTTTTTTTTTTTTTTTGGGCTGCCTCTTTGGTCCATCTACATAAAAATTCCAGCCAATAAAATCATTAGAACATGCTACCG